>SSNQ01034660.1:10761-24056 GCA_006942095.1 Nothobranchius kuhntae
CTGTACACAAAAACTACCAGACACAAGAACAGTTTCTTTCCTTCAGCCATTTCTCTCCTGAATCTGTAGATTCTTTTACCATCCTTTCATTATAGTTTTTAATACTTATTCAGTATGCTTATGGATATGTGTGTGTGTGTGTGTGTGTGTGTGTGTGTGTATACATATGTATATGTGTGTGTACGTGTATGCATATATGTATATGTGTGTGTGTGTGTGTGTGTGTGTGTGTGTGTGTGTGTGTAAATGAACATGTGTGTGGGTATACATGTTCTTATGTGTTTTTTATGTATATTTATTCTCATTTATTGTAGTTGTTGTATGTTTTAGAGAGCGAACATCTACCGAAGCTAAATTCCTTGTAAATGTAATTTTACTTGGCCAATAAATCTGAAATCTGAATCTGAGAAAAGAACAAAAATAATGTAAGAAAAGGGAGAGAGAAAATAAATAGGAAACACGGAAATCAGTAGATCCCAGGAAAGGTGGAATAAGAACAGAATAAGGAGAGGATGATGAAGGTCATGCATAAGCCATTTTGAACAGGTGAGTTTTCAGCTGCATTTTAAAGGAGATCACTGAGTCCACTGATCTCAGGCTCAGGGGGAGAGCGTTCCAGAGTCTGGGGGCCACAAAAGCAGATGATCTGTCACCTTTGGTCTTTAGCCTGGTGCTGTACAACCAGTAGGCTTTGATCACTGGACCTCAGGGACCTGCTGGGGGTGTAGGGACTGAGAAGATCACCAATGTGTGTTTAACCGTCTAATCTGTGATCAGAAACAGCAGAAATGTGCTTTGACTAATGACTCTATTTTGATTTGCATGATTCGTTTCCACGTAAAATCTAACATCAACAGTCAGCAACACTAGTGAATAGTTAGAGTGCACTTTTATTAATAGATGAGTGTTGTTGTTAAAACGTTTCTCTAATATTGATCATATATAGACTCTAATGTGCTGTGTTGTCTGCTACAGACTGAACCGAAGATGGATGCTCTACACAAACACTAACAACTTCCTGTTTAGTTTGTGTCTGATGGCTGAACCAAAGTCAGATCCAGCATGGCAGCAAGTCATGGAGCCAAACCAAGGAAAGGAGGGTGTGATATTAGCAGGAGGCTGGTGAGCCGGGAGCTGAAAAAGGTAAAAACCCAACCTGAAGGTTCCCTTTCTCCAGACTAACACAGAAGCTGCTGCTGAGTCAAGAGCACTAAAGGGCTTCATTTATATTTTACACGATGGTATGAAATTATGAGTTAAAAAAGACTGAACAAACTTTAGATGTTGCTGGTGTGTTTTAGCAGGTTGCTATTGTTTTTAAATATATATTATTACATCATTGTTATGCATTTTCTAAATGGAATTTCTTTCTATTCTAAAGTTGCATTTATTTTTACTTACATGTAAATGTGTACACCCCTATAAAACATCTGCTTAATAAATGCTTTGAAACATTATCAACTGATATCTCTTTTTTGTTTGTTTTGCATATTTAATACCTGGTCAGTTTATTTGTATTTTTTATTCATCTTGGTAAATGTTTTATTTTACCACTGTGCAGTGCACAAAATTACGATTCAACAGTTGGTTAAATTCAGTGTTGAAAAACAGATAAGGTTTAAAAATCTTGTGCATCCACATTTGTTGTTAGTGGTAATTAAGCATTTAGATAAGGTGCCAAACATCCAGATATCGGCCATGAAATCGGCAGTACTTATTAGTTAACGGCTGTCCACGACCGCCTCATATCGGTATTGGCAATAGAAAAACCAATATCGGTCGACCTCTACTGGGAAACACAGGGGTCTTCGCAGGTCTACATTCCATCCTATCCACAATCACATTCTTCCTGCTAAGAATAAACATTGTGGATAGGAGAAACTGAATTATTCCTAGGACTAACTCACATTTAAGATAGCTCTGTTTCAGCTGTACTCTTGTTTCAGGTGGGTAAAATTAAAACTCTTTTCCTGCTGTCTGTAATTTTATTTTGGGTATCCAAACATACATTTATACTACTAATTAAAATTTAGATAGGCAGAACAATCTTCCCAGGAACAAACAACTTCTTGGTATCTGTTTTGATATTGTTGGTGTATCATTTCATTCCTCCTATTCATATTGCTGTTTTAGAGAGCCTGAAATTGTAATCAACAAGTTTCAGTAAGATTTGAGTTTTTCCTATCCACAATGTTAGGAGGAGGCAGTGTAATGCAAAGGTTAAGACACTGTCTACAGACTGCTTCATCAGTGTGCCACAGGTTAACCGTCTGGTCTCCAAACCAGAAAACATAGTGCTTGTGACCTTGCCACCCGGAGGTACAGTCATAACAGGATCTGTGTTTCAAGTCAAGACTCCAGACAAAGGACAGGACTCTTAACCTTAAAAAACAATATTATTCTTTCTTGTACAATGATTTCTTCACTTTAAAGGTTAATTACAATTACATTATGAATGTTTTATCTAAAGTGATTTAATAATGTCTTGAAAAGAATCTTATTCTTTCTCACCTCAGCTGTAGACAACTGGAGAGCCTGGTTGGCTGACAGTGGTGGGAGTGTTATTGCCTGAGTGGACCTGTTGATCTCAAACCATGCACAGTTTAGCTGCTACTTACCAAATGGAGAGATTTATGGTGGTTCTTTCATCCTGGACAAAGGATTCAAAGCTTGCTGAACGTGCAGCCATTTTTCCTCTGTTTTTCTCTATTTCTGGTTCAGTAACGTCAATTTGGTGATGCACATTTGCAGTCCAGGGGCCTCATTTATAAAGCTTGCTTACGCACAAAACGGGGTTGGAAAACTGCGTAAGCAATTTTCCATGCAAACTTTGGGATTTATAAAAGAAAACTTAGCGGAAAAATGTGTGCAACTTTAAGTTGACCTGGCTTACGCACATTTTGGACATGGAGAGCACCTGCAGTACTGCTGCTGAGAAGGATAAAATTATGAAATCCTGCAGCATTATCACTTGTACCGCTTTGTTTTCACACAGAACAAGACCTCACACACACACACACACACACACACACACACACACACACACACACACACACACACACACAGCCTGCAGCGCAGAATACGGAATGCTGAATATCAGCAGGGGGGCAGACTGAGACAGAATGTCACACACCTGTGACAGTGTGAGCGTCCTGTCACTGTGACCCAATTGATCATATGCCCTGGCTACATAGCCAAGGGAGATGTCCCTTTGGTTAACTGGTTAGCGCATGTGACTCTCACCTGGGAGTCTGGGGATTGAATCCAGGTTGGACGTTTTTTATATCCACCACAGATCTCTCATAAGAACTCACAGCATTGACGGCTTCAGCAACGCTGTGCCACTCGGTGGATTTTCAATCAATCAATCAATCAATCAATCAATCAATCAATCAATCAATCAATCAATCAATCAATCAATCAATCAATCAAAGCTTTATTTATATAGCGCCTTCCGCAACCCTATCAGGAAGCCCAAGGCGCTGAACATAGTACATAACAAAGTTAAATATGGTGAATAAATCGAAAATAAAAGCAGTTCAAATTACAAATTACAAAAAAAGGTAAAACATTCTAGAAGAAGACAAATGGATAAAACAAGGGATAGAGTGAATCAATGAAAACAGGGAAATAAAATCAACATACAAGAGGGCCAAATTCAAACATGTTCAGGGAACGCCAAGCGGAGGAGGTGGGTTTTTAGGCGACTCTTAAAGACTGGCAGAGATGGGGACAGCCTAACTGAGTGTGGCAACTGGTTCCAGAGAGACGGTGCTAGGACTGAGAAAGCCCGGTCCCCACGAGTACGACACCTAGAACAAAGGGACAGTGAGCAGGCCTCGGTCAGAGGAGCGCAGAGCGCGTGATGGGGAATGCCTGTTCAGGAGCGTGGCCAGATAGGGAGGAGCATTACTCTGGAAGAAATTGTAGACAAAGATGAGGAGTTTGAAGTGTGAAACGATAACAAGCCAGTGCAGGGAGGCCAGAACCGGACTGATGTGGTCCTGTTTCCTGGTCCCAGTCAGGAACCTGGCTGTGCTGTTCTGCACAACCTGTAGGCGACGCAGTGATGACTGACACAACCCTGCATATAGAGAGCTGCAGTAATCAAGCCTAGAAATTACAAATGCATGCAGTACCCGCTCCAGGTGGGCATTTGACAGCATTGGCTTGATTTTTGCAAGGCGTCTCAGGTGAAAGAAACTGGACCGGATCACAGAATTGATGTGAGCATCAAACTTAAGTCCAGCATCAACTTTCACCCCCAAACTGGTGACGACTGGTTTTGAGTAGGGAGAAAGAGGGCCAAGATCAACATAACAACAAACATTCCTGCTGTTGGGGTGAAAAACAGTGAGCTCTGTCTTTCCCTCATTCAGATGTAGAACGTTGGCCATTAGCCAAGACTTCACCTCATTAATACAGGACACAAAGGACTGGATAGAGTGACCTTTCTCCTGACACAATGGAGAGTAAATCTGGCAATCGTCCGCATAGAGATGGAATGATAGGCCATGTTTACGAATGATTGACCCCAGAGGAAGCAGATAAATGGTAAGCAAAAGAGGACCAAGGATCAATCCTTGCGGCACCCCCCAGCGGAGCCCCTCCCAAGAAGAAAAAACATCACCCAGTTTAACACAGAATGTCCTGTTGTGGAGATACGATCTAAACCAATCCAGAGCAGACCCTTTGATCCCAACTCATTGTTCCAAGCGATCGAGTAGAATCGCGTGGTCAACTGTGTAGAAGGCTGCTGTCAGGTCTAACAACAGAAGCACCACAGATGTACCCTGATCTAGTGATAGATAGATATCATTTAAGACCCTCAGTAGAGCTGACTCTGTGCTATGGTCAGACCTGAACCCTGATTGGAAAACCTCAAACAGATCAGAGTCAGCTAAATGTGAGACCAGCTGCTGATAAACGACTTTCTCAAGCAGTTTTGATGTAAAAGGCAGGGTAGAGATAGGCCTGTAATTTTCTATCACAGAGACATCAGCACCAGGTTTCTTCAGGGTCGGTCGAATAACTGCTGCTTTCAAAGCAGCTGGGACCACACCTGTGCTGAGGCTCCCATTGATAATCTGACCAAGTGATGGGCCAAGACACGCCTTCCAGAGACGAGGCGGCAGAACGTCAAGTGGAGAGCCAGATGGCTTCTGCCTTGCAACAAGCTTACTCAGCTCAGAGTATGAAACAGTATTAAGGGAGCTCAGGGTGGGTGGTGATGGAGGAACTGGAACAGGGTCAACAGAGTTACCAGAAATAGCTGCTCTAATGCCCGATACTTTATCAACAAAGAATTTAAGAAAATCTTCAGAGTTTCCAGCAGCTGTAGGAGACATGAAGCTAGGCTACTGATACACCAGAACAGAGTTTAGTGTTTTGTAGAGCATCTTGGGATTCTTGGAGTTTGTTTCAATGATGTCTGCAAAATAGGCTGTTCTGGCAGCCCTCACTGCATCCTGATAAGCAACCAGAGATGCTCTGAACAACTCACGCGAGACCTGTAGGCCATCCTTTTTCCACTTTCTCTCAGAGGATCTACACGCCCGCCTACAAGCCCGTGTGACATCAGATAGCCAAGGCTCCCTCCTAGGCCTAGACTTGCAAAGCTTGAGAGGGGCAACCATGTCCAGGACCTGATTACAAAGTACATCAAAGTGTTGTGAATAGTGATCAATGTTAGATGGATCTGGGTTAAAGGTCTCTAACCTTACAAACATACAGTCCACAAACTTTGCAACAGTTGGGGACGATACCATTGAGTTAAATTGAATGACTCTAGCAAATTCAGAAAACCTTTAGCAAGCACATTGTCAGGACAGCAGATATGGATGTTAAAATCACCAAAAAATAGGACATAGTCATATTTTAGGATGCAGTCTGCCACAAGATCACAGAAATCATTAAGGAAGTTAGAGTCAGTCTTTGGAGGGCGATAAATCAGCACAACGAGCAGGCGGGGGGAGATGCACAGTTCAAAGGAAGAAAATGACATGGTGGGTGTAAGCTGTTTACAAGGAAAGCTGGATTTAAAAACAACAACCAGCCCACCACCTCTGCCCCGTGATCTGTGGATTTTACAACAGGAGCAGCCAGGTGGTACCAGCTCCAGCAGGGCGCTTGAGTCACCAAACGGGATCCAGGACTCACAGATGCACAGAAAACTCAAGTCATGCTGAATAAAAAAAATCCCGAAGAATAAAAGTTTTGTTCAGCACAGACCACCTGGCATTGACCAGACCAAACCGGGTCTGCAGCACCGGGATCGCGCACGGGCACAGTCTCCTTTAACTCTGAGCCCATAACCGAGCGTAGATTCTCCCAGCAAACACCAGTCTGGCGAGTTCATCGAGCCGATTGGCCGTGGCGCGGTGCCAGCTCACCCTCGGAGCCGGCCAAGTTCACTAGGCAGGGCGCAGAGTAATCCACAAGACATGTCGGAACACCGGGTCAGAAGCTGGGCCGAATCGGACCAGCCGCTTCTTCAGGGATCCAGGAAGTCCAGCCCGACGTCTCACGCACCGGCTACCTTGCTTTCCCCGTCTTCTCCGATGCTTCCTTCTCGAGCTGGGGCGGACAGAGGGCCGACACATCACGGCTTGGGGGGAGAGAGCACACGGGCAGTCCAGACAGCACCGCCATCCGTGAGGTTCCCAGCGCGCAGCACCCGCTACATCAACGGGAGGACGAAGCCTCAGCAGTGCAGCTCGATCATAAGTCACCAGAGAAGCCACACCATTCAAAAAAGGCATCAGAGAAGACAAAACTACATAAAAGCCAATAAAACACCAATAAAAGCCAATAAAACACAGGGTTCCATGGCATAAAGAGGACGAGCAGCTCGCTGCGTGCACCCGCGCGAGCGCCATCTCAACTAGATTTTCTCTTATTTGTTTTGCAAAAGCACTTCCTTTCATTTTTCCACCTCACCCAGGAGTACCTCAATTTCTGTTTGTGAAATTGTGCTTCCTTGATCTGCGGTCACGATCTTAATGGTAGAGCGCTGCAACGAGCTGGCTTATGCATATGCATGAGATCCACAAGGCCATTTGCAATGACCATTTATCACAGAAAGTGGGTGTGTTGAGAGCAGGATGTGACTCAGAAACAGCTGAGAACCTTTCTGGTTAGTCTCTGATTTATAAAGCGGAGATTGCGTGAAGCTGTGCGCACTCCATGTTTATAGGTCACAAACCTACTTGGCGTAAGCACTTTTTGTTTTTGTTGCTGAGCTTAAGAACGGTTTTAGTAAAGATTCTACGCAATGTTTTATAAATTAGACCCCTGGTCATTTTCACTCAAAATCTAAAATAACATTTTACCCCTTTTGAAAACAATTGATATATTGGCTTCAGAATGTGTATTTAAAATGCATCGTATATGAAATACATGACATAAAACAAATAGGATTAGAAAATAGGGTTTTGGCCCCACTGACTTGCAGGCATTTTTTCGTTCTTCCTGGGACCCATGGTCCGGAAGTAGATGGGTGTGACTCATGTGACTTAGGCTCCCTATGAGCTCCTAATAAAACACATCAGTGGTATTCAATACTTGTGGTATAATCAGCATTTTAAAAATCTATTTTACTTGTTTATTCATTTTTCTTATTTTTTATTCTCCTTTTTTCTCCTGTAATACGTGTCATCGCTGCTGTGACATCTAGCTTTCCCCACTGAGGAACAATAAAGGGATTTTCTATTCTATTTATCTATCTGCAGCCTTTCCACTTCCTGTTTACTGTAGGTTAAATCTTTTCTCACAAGCCGACAACAAAATAAAACTATCATTTTATCTTAAATGAAAATGCATTATCTCACCTGTTAACTTTCATGTTTTGGAGCAGAAAAAGAGCATAAAACCAAAATATTTAAAGCTCAGTTTGCTCTACTGATTTACTGTGATGCTCACCTGTTCCAGCCAGATACCTGCATCATGGGGTTGATCTGAGCTGAGGAGGAGACTCCTGTTGTTTTGTTCATCTTCATCATAATAATGACAACATTAGATGACAACAGGTGCTCACATAGGTTTGTGCTGCTGAACATGGAGAACATCTGAGCAGCTTGACCACGTTGTTGTGTGTCAGGGAGGAAAAATAACAATGACAGCAGCCACGGAGTTGATACTGGTTTGAGCGTGTCGCTGCTCGCTGGAGTTATATCGGCTCTGTCTGGAAGTTAGTTGGAAAACTTTCTCTTTCAGTTGTGAAAACATTACTGAGCGGTTAAAATCTCCATTTTTGGGCTTCAACATCAGCAAATAGCTGAGTAAATTTGGCTCTGAGTGAGAAGAGCGTTTAGTTTGTGCGATACAGTGGAGCTGCAGACACCGGCAGCAGACGCTGGAAAAAACACAAAGGAGAGTGTGCTGTAGAAAGTCACTGTTTTACAAGAGTGACCAGCAGAGGTCACTGTTTTTTAAAGAGCACATTAGGGTAGCACAAGGAAGAAGACCACAGGTGGTGTTTATATAATAAAGAAATGTTTGAGCTAGAGGCTCAGAGACACGGAATGGTCTGCTGTGTGATCCTTCACTAACCCTTAAAGAACAAAACATGGTGTCAGGAGTGTGATTGTGAAAGTGAAGGCTGACAGAGATACCAGGCAACAGTTCCTGTCAAGATGGAAAGTTTGCCACCGGAAGGACTGAAGCTGGTGGGAAATGTCGACAGGAACTGGAGGTGTTTTAAGCAGCAGTTTGAGCTGTATATGGCTGCCATGGGGCTAGTCTCCAGACCAGATGCAAGAAAGATTGCATTGCTACTCACTGTAGCTGGCCCTCAAGCCATTGAAGTTTTCAACACCTTTGAATTTGAAGAAGCAGCAGACAGAACCAAGACAAGGTGATTGAGAAGTTTGATGGACACTGTTCGCCACAGAAAAACACTTCTGCTCTCGGATACAGCAACAAGAAGAGACATTTGATTGCTTTGTGACTGATTTGAAGCTGAAAGCACAGTCATGTGATTTTGGAGAGTTAAAAGATTCTATGGTTCGGGATCAGATCGTGTATGGAATCTACGATAAACGGACTAGAGAACGACTACTCAGAGATGCCAAACTAACTCTGGATGAAGCGGAGAGACTGTGTCATGCCAGTGAGCTAGCTCTGCAGCATGCAAAGACCTTTGAAACAAGTGTCACAGCAGTATATGACAGTGCTAAAGTGGCTGTGGTAAAGAAAATGAAGAAAAACGTGCCTCAAATCTCAGCAAAGATGACGTGTACACCTGTAAGCGGTGTGGTGGCAGACATCAACCTCGACAGTGTCCTGCTTATGGCAAAATATGCTTGAAATGTAATGGGAAGAATCATTTTGCCAAACAATGTCTCTCTAAAGTCAAACCAAAATCAGTGAGACTAGTTGAAGAGACTGATTTAAGTGAAACTTTCTTTGTGGGCTTGGTGTCATGTGAAGATATAAGGACTGTGCACAATCAGGCAGATGAGTTACCAGTGCCCAGAAGACATGTGGTGTGTTTCCCTTCCAATAAATGGGGCTTTGGTAACACTAAGGATTGATACAGGTGCACAAGTTAATCTGATCAGCATGACAGAGATTTGAGGCATGAAGAATAAGCCCAAGATACTCAACAAAGGACTATAATGGAAAGGACATTGAAAGCCTGGGGCAGTGCAGACTTGGAATAACAGTGAAACGCAAAGAATGTGATGTTCTGTTTACTGTTGTTCCAGAAGGATGTGAAACACTGCTAGGTGGTGCTACATCTAAGAAATTGAATCTGGTGGCTGTGAAGCAGTGGGGATACACCCAGGGAGTGTTGACTCCATTGTGCAGCATTATGAAGATGTGTTCAAAGGCCTGGGATGCCTACCATACACATACAGCATTCAGTTGAAAGAAGATGCAACACCGGTGATCCATGCACCAAGGAGAGTCCCTGCTCCGCTGAAAGACCGTTTAAGAAAGGAATTGGACAGGATGTCACAGTTAAAGGTCATCACCAAGGTGGAGGAACCAACTGAGTGGGTGAACTCAATGGTGTGAGTGGACAAGAGGAACGTCACTAATGACATGAGAGTGTGTATGGACCCTGGTGATTTGAACCGAAGCATAAAGCGTTGGCACTACCAGATACCAATGCGAGAAGAGATTGTATGTGACATGGCTGGAGCCAGATTTTTCTCAAAGTTAGATGCAGCACAAGGGTTCTGGCAAATACAGCTGGATGAGAAAAGTTCAAAATATTGTACTTTTAATACACCTTTTGGCCGATACAGATTCCTCAGGATGCCATTTGGCATCATTTCAGCATCTGAGATTTTTTATCATGCCATGGAAAACATGCTGGAGGGGCTGGAGGGTGCTCGTTGTTATGTTGATGATGTTATCATCTGGGGTTCTACCCTGCAGGAACATAACCGAAGACTATCTAATGTGCTGCACCGGGTGAGGGTCAATGGTTTGAAGCTTAGTCGCGCCAAGTGTCTTTTTGGTGTGAGAGAAATATCTTTTCTAGGAGACAAGCTGTCTGCTGACGGAATTATGCCAGATGAAAGAAAAATAGAAGCCATTGCAACCATGCCACGTTCGACAGACAGGAGAGGTGTGCTCTGCTCAGAGTCTTGAGGATGACGAACTTTGTTGGAAAATTCATACCCAACTTGTCAGTGAGGATATCAGCTCTGCGGGAGTTGCTTCGTGATTCTGTAGACTTCAAGTGGACAGAGAAGCTTGAGAAGGAATGGAAGGATTTAAAGACCACACTGACAACTCACCCAGTACTTGCATATTTTTCACAACATGCCCTATAGGTTAGAAATTGTAAGTCACTTTGGAAAAAAGCGTCTGCTAAGTAAATAAATAAATAAATATTTTGATCCAACTAAAAGTCTGAAGATCTCAACAGATGCCTCGAAGGATGGACTTGGGGCTGTCTTACTTCAAGCTGATGAGAGCTGGAAGCCAGTTGCTTATGCTTCTAGATCTATGTCCAAGGCTGAAGTTAAATATGCACAGATTGAGAAGGAGCGTCTTGCATTGGACTGGAGATTTTTCACTGCTATGTTTATGGTCTTCCTACCATGGACGTCACCAGGATTGAGATATNAGCGCAGAGCAGGTTCTGTTTGTGCAGACTCATTACTGTATGCTCAAGTTGGTGGCACTAAGTCACTCAATGAACTGGCTGGCTCGTTAATCATGTCACTTCAGGGGAGTTTTCCGACCATTTTACTTGACATCAAAGCTTTTCATTATGGTTTGCGGCATGTAAACATGCTAGCGGAGTTAGCATTAGCATGTCGGTGCGGTAGCATTTTCCTGTCTCTGAAGTCTGAACTATAACCTTGAAATGTTAACGGTGTGCTGCTGTTGCTGTCTTACCCTAATGTGATGTTGAGTGACTTACATGAGCGCTGAGCAGGGTTTGCTCAACGATATAAAGGTTTTGCTGTATCGCCCCTGCCCCTGACTTGTCAACAAAGCTGCGGGCTTAAGGAAGTGGAGGAAGTCCTTTCTTGATACTTCCTGTGTGCGACGGTGTAGTTCTATATTCATTAATTATTATTTCTGTTTAAGACTAAAAAATTCATGTACTAATCTTGGTGTTAAACTGGATAGCGCCCTTAGTTTTGATACCCATATCAATGGAGTGATCTCCTCCTCCTTTTTCCACCTTCGTCGGCTGGCAAAGATCAAACCATTTCTGTCACGTCATGATCTTGAGACGGTGGTCCATGCTTTTATTACGGTGCGATTGGACTACTGCAACTCTGTTCTATTCGGTGTGAGCAAGGACTCAATAGCCAGGTTGCAAATGGTCCAGAATGCTGCTGCCAGATTTTTAGAGGGCAGGCGCAAGTTTGACCACATAACTCCTGTCCTGGCTGCGCTTCACTGGCTGCCCGTTGATGTTAGGATTCATTTTAAAATACTTTTACTAGTTTTTAAAACGTTAAATGGTTTAGCCCCTCCTTACTTGGTGTCACTACTTCAACCATACACCCCTTCACGGTCACTCCGCTCGGAGAACTTCATGCTCCTCTCGGTCCCAAGAACGCGCCTAAAGACGCGTGGTGATAGGGCTTTTGCTGTGGCAGGTCCTAAGCTTTGGAATAAGCTTCCTCTGAGCATAAGGGCCTCCACCTCTGTTGCGGTTTTTAAGGCAAGGCTAAAAACATATTTTTATGACCTGTCTTTTAACCTTTCTAACTAGTTTTATTGTTTTACTTATAGCATTTTACTCATTGTAGTTTTAACTGTATCGTGTGATACAATGTTTATTTTCTGGACTTACTGTTTTATGTTTTTATTTGATCAGTGTAGCGCCTTGGTGGCATCTTTTTGCCTGTAAGGCGCGATTTATAAATAAAGTTGAGTTGAGTTGAGTTGAGTGATTGTGTTGAGCATGTAGATGTGAACAAATAAAAAAAGTTAACTGAAAAAAAAATGATAGGGGGGCTTGTGATTATTTTAGGGGGGCTGAAGCGCTTCCTACCTTTACAGTTGAGACAGATCATCGCCCTCTGGTGTCCATCATCAAGAAAAATCTGAATGAGATGTTATCACGGATTCAACGGCTTGTCATGAAATTGCAGAAGTACAACTTTGATTTAATATATACTCCAGGCAAGCATTTAGCTTTAGCTGATGCTCTGTCTCGAGCATTGCAGATGGGTCACATGAGCTCCACTGAAAGGGAGGTGGAGGACCATGTCAATATGGTGATGGCATCTCTGCCAGTGTCTGATGGAAATATAAAGAATTTTGAAGAAACGACTGCAGACAAGGAGCTTCAAACAGTGATGACAAATATTCAAGATGGATGGCCCAAAGGATCCTGCTCTAAGTTCTATCATGTCAGATCAGAGCTCAGTGTGGCCAATGGACTATTGTTGAGAGGCAGTAGGATTGTGATACCACAAAGTCTGAGACATGATATACTCAAAAGAATACATGAGGGACATTTGGGGATAGAAAAGTGTAAACGGCGGGCTAGGGATTCTGTGTATTGGCCTGATATCAATAGAGACATTGAAAACATGGTAGGAAAGTGTGACACATGCAAAATGTTTCAAAGCAGACAAGCAAGGGAACCGATGATGATTCCTGATCTTCCTACTACACCGTGGGAGAAGTTGGGAACAGATCTTTTTCACTTACACGGAAAAGATTATCTGTTAATCATAGACTATTGTTCTAACTTTCCTGAGATTACGTTGCTCACAAGTACAACTGTCAGCAATGTCATCACACATGTGAAGTCCATTTTTGCTAGACATGGAATACCAGAAACTGTCGTCAGTGACAATGGTCCTCGT
>SSNQ01034660.1:24066-34367 GCA_006942095.1 Nothobranchius kuhntae
TGGGCATCCCTGCCTGGTCCCCCTCTGAAGACAGAAGCTAGCTGATATTTAGTCGTTTGTCCTGAGACGTGCTGATGGTGAACTGTATAATGTTTGTAGCCAATTTATGAAGAAGTTCCCAAAACCAAATTTATGTAAAGTTGCAAATTAGAATTTCCATTTAACTCTTATCAAAGGCCTTTTCTGCATCTAGAGAAAATATACTAGTTTCTATGTTCCTACTGCAAAAGAAATCTATTAAATTAAGTAATCTACGTGAGTTTGTGGATGACTGTCTACCCTTAATGAAACCAGTTTGGTCAGGGTGTATTATGAAAGGGGTTACCTTCTCTAATCTTTTTGCCCAGGGCTTTACAAATAATTTTGAGATCAACAATAGCTAGTAGGAAATACAGGATCTTTGCCTGGTTTTAATAAAAGACTAATATTGGCTGGATTCACGTTTGGCTGTAATCTGCCGCTCTCTTCGATTTCCCTCACCATTCTGAAGAATGTTGAAGCCAGAATGATCCAGAATTCTTTGTAGAACTCTGCTGGGAACCCTTCTGGACCTGGAGCTTTCCTATAAGGCATGGATTTAAGGGCTTCCTAGAGCTCAGCTGATGCTAGTGGCGAGTCCAGGACTGTAGCTTGGCTGTCTGATAATTTAGGAAAAGTTATCCTGTCAAGGAACTCATTGATCTTGTTATCTGATGGGTTTATTTGTGGTGAGTACAAAGTTTGGTAAAAGTCTATGAAAGTGTTGTTTATTCTTTCACGATCATAAACTATATTTCCGGTTGAGTCTTTAACAGCAGATATGGTAGTTTTCTCTTTGTTTATTTTTAACTGGTTAGGTAAAAAATTTACCAGATTTATTACTATGTTCACAGTTTTCTATTTGTAGTCTTTGTGCTACAAATTGTGTCTTTTTGTCAATAATTCCATGAAGTTCTAATTTAGCTTTACGTAATTTGCTCAGTAACTCTTCTTCTGTGGATGTCTCTAAAGACTTAATTTTTTCTTCTAACTCCTGAATATATTTTTTTCAGTTTTTTTTTCTGTGTTGAGAAAGAGATTGTTTTACCTCTCATCACTGCCTTTCCTGCCACCCAGAGAACAGTTGCTGATGTTCCAGTTAGGTCATTATGTTCTAAATATAAAGCCCACTCCTTTTTAAAAAATTCTGTAAAACCTTTGTCTTTAAGCAGTGATGTATTAAACATCCCGTTTTTGCTTGGTGGGATTGTCTTCTTGTTTACCAGAGTTAAAGAGACTTTACAGAGTTTTGAATTGTTATGCTCGCGATTGCCCCCTCAGGCCAAAAGCGTAACAGCAGCTTCAATAGTAGGCTCGTGCACGAGGCGCGCATGCTGTACGTGCACACTCCTTAACGAAAATAAACGAGACAGTCAGCTCCGTGTGTTTGTGTGTGTGGCTCGGAGGACAGAGGACAGGAGAATGCACAGCTAGTTAATTAAATAATTTGGTTCTGTAACTTTCTCTTCAGCACAGCTCTTGGGTATTTTTTTTAATATGTTCCTTTTTGAGTCGTTTGCTCCTGTAAGCTCATTGTGATCTCTGTTATCTCTGGAATGTGGTGTCCTGGGAGATGAGGAGCCTATATGTCTGTAACTTGAGAAGGCCCGCCTTCTCTGTCCTGTTTGTCAATAAAACTCCTGGGAAACTGAGGAGTGGGAGAGAGACGTGGGGTCTGCTCCGGAGGGGGTCATCCCTGCGTTTTCTCTCCACTGTTTGGCACTCAGTGCAAAATGAAATCCTCTTTGTGTATGTGTGTGTATTTCAGGTTAAAGGGTCATGGACAATACGAATAATCTAATCTAATTCCTCTGCGTGTGTCATCCTTTAAGGTATAAATTTAAGGGATAATTTAAGGGATAAATTAAAAATTACCTATCAACAGCCGACAAAGGTTTAAGATGGATCAGTCCTCCTGCAAGCTCTTGAAAAATTGTTCCAAAATGAAAGTTGAGCCCACATCTTTTTTATCTGTGAAGTCAATGCAGTTCGGCGAGTCTCAAATAAAAATTTGGGCATCTTACTTTAAAAAAATATACCAATAATGTAAAACAGAAACTCTAAATAAACTATGATAACATCCAGAATTGAACCTGGGTCTTCTGCATGAAAGTCCAATGTCTTACCAGTCGAGCCAACGCACCAGTGACGTCACTTGTATCTGTACATTTTAAGAACGGTTTGGAGGGCTATGCCTGAGCGTGAACGCGCATGAGGCAGTCTGCTCGACCCGAGCAGCTCTCTTTTTCTGTGATTTTACAGAAAAATAGGCAATCACAGTAAAAATACCAGGGCTCATTTTACAGGACCAGGGCATTGCAGGAGAATGTATTAAGAAGTAATTTATTATTTCTATACATGTTTTGGCTGTCAAACTTCCATAATGCCCCTTTAAAGAAACTGGAGCATGGTCGCTGACAACTATGTGGTGTATCTCAGTGTCTGAAATGTCAGCCAACAATGAGCTGCTGACTAGAAAATAATCCAAATGTGAATGAGTGATGGACGTGTGAGAAAAAAGTATACTTTCTACGGTTAGGATGATGAGATCGCCATGCATCACAAAGCCCATAATCATTCATGTTCTGTTTAACTATATAAGTGGATTGCCAATTACGCTGAGTCCCAGCTGTACTGAGCCTGTCTGTTAAAGTATCCATCCAAAGATTTAAATCACCTCCAAGCATAAGTGGACAGTCCATGTGTTCAGAGAGTACAGAGAAAAAATTATTAAAGAATGAAGGGCCATCAATATTTGGACAGTATATGCTGATGATACATAAGCTTTGGTTCTGTATAGCTATTTTTAGTATTATAAAACTAACCTCTTGATCTGAAACTGTGTCCAATACTGTGAAATTGTTTTTTTTCTGTATTAAATTAGCTACACCTCTTTGCCTAGAGTTATAGCAGGCAGAGAGCATGCTGGGAAACTCAGATGTTTTAAGTTCATTAGCAGATGTGGCAGATCTATGGGTCTCTTGTAATAATATTACACCTGCTTGCACTCTTTTTAAGTGAACAAAAACTTTTTTTATCTCTTCTCTCTGGAGCCAGCTCCAAGGACGTTCCATGAGACAAACCTTAGTGCACCCATAGATGTGTGTGAGTAGCTAGAATATGATGCCTTCATGTGTATGGGATAAAATAAGTAATGAAACACATACAATAGAGAGTAAATAATAAAGTTATCATTATAATCATCATTTGCAATATTAATAATAATAAATAATAGTAGCAATATTAAAAGTAATGATCCTATTTTAACAACATTAACCTAAAGATATTAATGCTGATAATGATAAAGTATAAATAATAATAAAACAATTAATAATAATAATAATAATAATAATAAGTCAAGCCCAACAGTGTTTTTGATTGTGCAATGGAATGCCTTAGGCTACTTATAGTGTGACTGTGTGTATGGATTCTATGTGTGTGTGTGTGTGCGTGTTGCTGCAGTGTAGAAAAAAAAACTAATTGTGCAATGCAGATGTAAAGATCCAGATGCAGATAAAAAAGGGAAAGAAATGAATTATAAAGGTAAAGAAATGGAAGAAAGAAGAAAGAAAAGAAAAAGTGTTGTGGGTGTGAGGTGGTGGGGGAACAAGTGAACATATCTAAACACGGATCTAGCAGCTAATAAATCCTGACATGTTCAAACCCAGTGAATGCTGTTAATAATAATAAAGTTGTATCTGATGTTTGTCTAATAAAGCCAGCCTGTTACTCCTCGTTCTTTGTAGAGCTTGTTGTCCACAAAAAGTTTATCAGTGGAGATCACAGCCTGCTTCCCATCCTGGATGAACGTCTTACGCAGCGGCAAGAGAACTCGACAGGGATCCAGAATTTCCTTGGGAAACTGATTGTTCACGATGTAGTCCTTACCTTTAAGCTCCCTCCCGCGGCTTTTAACAAGATCTTTCTGCTTGAAATGCTCAAATTAAGCCACGATGGGACGAGGTCTTCTGCTGTCTGTTCTCCTGGCTCCAAGGCGATGTACCTGATGGATGCTTTTAACAGTTTCCTCAGGTTTCTTCATGTGGGTGTGGAGAAAGTTCTTGATTGTTCGCAATCCTCTGCTTCACCTCCGGTCTGCTCTGGGAGGCCCGCGAACACCAGGTTATCTCGCATGCTGCGTGCCTGGAGATCAAGAACCATCTCAATTAGAGCGCTGTTGTCCTGGGAGATCCGATCAAATCCTTCAGTCAAAGAAGAAACTGATTCCCGCGGAGACGCGTTCTCAGCAGCGAGCCGCTCCACTTGCTCCTAGCTGAATTCTAGAGATTCTCTGAGGTTCTGGAACTCCTTGTGAAGAACCTCACAGCATGTGGAGTTGCCCCTCAAATCCCAGAAACTGTTTATCTATAGATTCTAGTAAATCTAGGACATCTTTACGGGGAGATGAGGCCTCAGGCTAGTCCTGGGGACAGCTCCTCTTGGTTCCAGGTGTTTCCGTCTCAGCCAGGCCCCCACAATGCGGCTCAAAAATTGAGCCCAACCCGGAAGTATCAAAAACTGCAGTTCCACCCTCATCCGCTGGGGGCTGGTGTCAGAAGCGAGCAAATCCTCATTGAATCCCATATTAAAAATACCAATTTCACTGCAGAAATAAACATGTTTACAGCCTGGTACCAAAACATGTTTTTGGTTTAAATTATCTAGTTTACACTCATGACAACTCTGAGGGGGGTGAATTTCTTTCTCACTCTTCTGTTTAAGTGTATTAAAAGCCTAAAATTCTGTATAATTAATGAGCATCAGACCCACGTGACCACAGAGCTAGCTCCGTGGAAAGGCCTCAGTAGAGCCCCGGTCTGGCCTGCAACCTGCTCTGGGATTTTGAGTCTCTGTGTTTGTGTATTCTTTTTTGGATATTTTTTTGTGCAATTGTTGGACAAAATGACTTGCTGTGGCATTAATTGCACTAATAGAGCGTCCAAGGAGTCCCCACTTCATTTTTTTCGGTAAGTAAAATTGTATTTATATATTTTAGGTCACTGCCGAGCTGAGCTTAGATTTTAACATGTACTGTTTAACCATGAAATTTAAATGTAATAGGGTAAAACCCAATGCATTTAACATAATGCTGCACTTTAGAAAATGGGTTGAAATATAACATGTTGGTGGAGCTGGGTTCTGACTATCCGCTTGTGGAGCTCTCGGGAGATTCGGGAGTTTTCCACCCGTTTCTCCCCTCCCCGTAGCTCGGCACATCTCTGTCTGATCGCGGCTTCTGTCTGCTGCACGGGCTGCCGGCCGGCTTGTGGTTCTCCCCTCCCCGCAGCTCGGCGCATCTCTGTCTGATTGCGGCTTCTGTCTGCTGTGCGGGCTGCCGCTTTCAGCAGCTTTTGGGAGACCTCTGTGTTCCACCCGGTTTTACCCAGCGGTCAGCCCAGCGTATCTCTGACTCAGAAGCTCTGGTGTTGTGCACAGTTAACGGAAGTTACGGTGTAACTATGGTTCTGTAAGTTCCTGGATGACTGCCAGTGGCAGTCAGGAGGGAATGAAACAGAACTCCGGTTGTAGCTAGGTTGCTACCTCCGTTAGCGTAGCTCCCACCTCCACGTTAGCTTTGGGTTAGCTTCAGGTTAGCTTGTAGCTAGTTCGACCGGGTGTCATCAGTTGATCCCAGCCTTACAGCCACACCCTCAGCTCCACCTCTCTTCCCTTTTGTGGAATTGTCTGGGCTTGACAGAACCTGTGACACGGTCAAAATGGCAGTGGCGGCCACCTCCCATTTTGTCACAAAATCGTGTTATTGGAGCCTATGGAAATGAATTGTCCAGTATGTATGTCGATGGTCTCAGCTGCTGATTTCTTCAGTCCAATGACAAAAAACTCAAAAACTTCGTCAATAAATGTTTGCAAACTTTCTAAAATTTCTCCATTTACCTCGATGTTGAGTGAGTTATATTTACCAGATTTATTTTTCTTTTTGCGTTGTCACTGAATAAATTGGGCAAAAATGTGTCTTAATTGTTTGTGGAAGTTGGTTAACAAGCTGCCATCTGCCTCAAACCCTGCCGTGTGTCCTGTTATTATTTCTGATTATAATCAATCACTCTGAGTTTTTCACACCAGTGGTTCCCACTTTGGGGTCCGCGACCCCCCAGGTGGGTCCCCAAATGTTTGCAGGGGGTCCCAACAATTGATTGTCAGGTTACAAAGATTGTATTTGTAAAACTTACATTTCTAAAATCCCAGTAATATAATCTAAATTCTGGGTGGGAGTTACAACACTGTATGTCTGTTTAGAGTTTGTAATAAATCACCTTTGATGTGTGTATGTGGGTAGGAGATGTGGTCCTGGTTTGTGTTCGACACCGGCAAGGGGGTCCTTGTGGAAAAAGATTGTAAACTACCATCCTACAACTATCTCCTGCATTAGCTTCTGATAGAAAATAGATGGTGAGACTCTAGGATTAGAAAAGCCTGACAGATCTATGTCAGACTGGCACTTAACATTCATGGACACCTATTTTGAATCATGACAGGAAAGCCTGTTGTTGGTTTAGCATCCAGGAATCAGCAGAGGACATCTCGACTCTGTTATTTGTGGAGATAAAACATCAACGTCGCAGAGCAAATTAAATCATTGGCAGAGGGCTGTTATCCAATCCGGGGCAAGAAATTACTTCCTCATATTCCTCATGTGAATATGAGGAAGTAAGACTCCAAAACCTGATGTCTGAAGCTCAGCTGTGATCTGGGTAACTTTTAGTTCCTTGAATTGGTGCAATGGTATATTTTTCTCCCCAGAAATAACTTGCAAGGCATTCATTCCTTCTAAGACCACAGCAAATGCACTGATTAAATAAGTGTTAAACACCTTTTAATAAAAAATAAATAAATACAAAATAATAAACTATGTATTGCAGATCAGATGATCGGATGTGTTAAAATATTGATTATTAGCATCAGTCTAGAGTACATAAGGATACATTTATTGTACTCATATTTATATTGAACAAATGTGTATTTGTCATATTTGACAAAATAGTTTTTGCTTTAGATGTTTTAATTTTAGATTTCTTTGAAATGTGAGATTAACCTTTCTCTTTTGTTGGCACCATTTAAAATTAAACAAATTTAAATAAATAAATAAATAATACATAAATAAATAATTCGTTATTGAAAAAGGGATGAGAAAAAATATTTTTAAAAAATGCATATACTGATGCACTTGACTGATGTTAAAACTCTAAAGCAAACGCACAAAAAGATTTGTATAGGTTAAAAAACAGATCAAAGAGTGTGTGAGGCTAGATGGTGGGGGCATAATTGATCAAACCAACGTGATAAAGTGACTTCACCTTTAATGTAGCCAGATTTTACTCAGTCTCCAGCTGGTCTGCAGAGCTCAAAAACTGTTTTTCTGCTGCTTAAACTTTACTTTGCAAAGTTGATGCAGGTGGATAATGAATGCAATTTGGTAAAGATCAATGAAAACAAAGCATTTATAACCACAGCCAGATGTCATGCTTGTTTCATTACAGTGTTTGATATTAATGTTTTGTGTGCAATCCGTAATTACATTCTGCTTATTAAATTACAGTAGAGCTTCGAGCAATGACCGCAATGCTTCCTCTTGTTTTATTTTAAACTGTTTTCAAATGCCACCGCGCAGCAGGTGCAGCGACAAAAAAAGAAGAAGCTGTGCAGGAAATATTTAATGAAAGACATTTTTAATTGTCATCAATTCAAGTTGGTGACATGCTTTCTAGTAAAATGCTAATTATTATTTTTTTGTGTTAGTTTTTAAGAAAAAGGAGGCAAAAGTTAATTGCGACACAAAAGAAAATTATTTTAGTTCAAGGTAGTGCATGGTGCCGATTCTGCCAAGTCAAACGGGATGTAGACGGTGCAATGGGCAAAACAGGATTTGCCTTTGCATTCAAATACAAGCTTGTTAGCCTTCTGGCCCTCCATGACTTGTCACGGTATGAGCCAGGAGGAAGGTTAGGACCCAAAATGCAGACACGAGGCAGGAGTGAAGATAAGAAAAAATCCTTTATTTTGGATGAACCAAGAAAATAAAATAAATCCAAAGGCTGGGAGCCAAAAATCCAAAATTGTCCAATTACTGAACTAGAGATCCAAAACACTAGAGACATGAGAAGACTGAGATTCAAAACACTAAAGACACGAGAAGACTGAGATCCAAAACACTAGAGACACGAGAAGACTGACAGAATACCACAATGGACCGACACAACACTGAGACAAGGAGAGGGTTTTATACACTGGGAGACGAGGAGCAGGTGTGTGGAGAACTGGCACAGGTGAAAACAATCATTGAGAGGAGAAGCAGGGGAGGACACCAGACCTGAATGGGGAAGGACACACACACACACACGCACACACACACACACACACACACCAAGCTGGGAACAAAAAGGGCTGAAGCTACAAGGACGCAGAACCTGGGAGGAATGATCTGGAGGGCTACAAACAAGAGACACATGAAGAACAAAAAGACACATAAATGAGACTCAGACAAAGGACACATGTGGGCGCTATGAGACACAAAAGGGGAACCTAGAGAGGGATGGAGAACACAAGGAGACACATGAGGGGAGACGCAGACGCAGACCATGTCAGTACCCCCATGGACGTCACTAGGATTGAGATATGGGGGGCTTAGCCCCAGGAGCTTGACCTCGAACGTTTTTTGTCACACCCTGCAAAAACTTTGTCAATTAATTCATTATCTGAAGAATATTTAACAAAACCTATTATTTTATCACTTTCTTTTCCTTTCCTACCTTTGTGCATTTTCTCTCTTCTTTTTATAAAAAATAACAATCAGTTCATTAGTGGGGTTTATGTTGAAGAAAGATTTGATGTAAGTCCATTAAAAATTAGATATGTTATATTTCCAAATAAAGCTATTCATTTCCCGTTCCCTCAGGTCCTCCTCCTCCATCCACCTCTCTGTCCCACCTTTCCGTCTGGTCACTCTGGGGAGCAGGGTCTTCAGCTGCTCTGCTCCCCAGCTCTGGAACTCACTCCCTCCTGACCTCCGTAACATTGATTCCCTCACTCTCTTTAAAACCAGACTCAAAACTCACCTGTTCCGTGTAGCATTCCAATAGTTACTCTCTTTGCTCCATTCTGTCTGTTTGTTTTATGCTGTTTTATCTTTTATTGTTGTGTATTTTATCTCTGTAAAGTGTCCTTGAGTGTTCAGAAAGGCGCTGTTGAAATAAAATGTATTATTATTATTATTATTATTATTATTATTATTATTATTATTATTATTATTATTATTATTATTATTTCAGTCTACTGCACTTAACAGGGGGAAATGTTGTAGTCATTTATTTTATTTGTTTAATTACAACTTGTTTAATTATAAATGTTACTGAAATGTGACAATAAAGAACAAATGAATAATTGTCAAACTTTAATTCTGCCAAATGAGTCTGCAGTTGACAGTTTAAATATATGAAAAACACTGCTATGATATGGAATAAAGGAGTATGTAATTAGCAATTACAAGACAAAATAACAGTATATATAAAAATATCCAGCAAATAGTAGAACTTATAATACAGAAAGTCAACTATACAGATACAACTTGACATAAGGTTGCAGGCCAGATGATAATTATAGTTTATTTTTTCTCAAGGTCTCTTACCTGTTCACTCCTAAATAGAAAACTGTTCAATTTTGCTTGGGAACTTTGTGCTCAGGTAAATGCTCATAAAGGTGCACTCGCCCCTGTTTTCGCTGTAGATCACTGACCTTGACCATGCAGATCTCCTCAGCATCAACCACCTGGTCTCTCTTCTGTTCCTCACTCACTCTCTTAAAAAATCTTCGTATATCCATCTAGCCAACACATTGAAAATCATTTTCAATTTCTAATGCCAAAACAAATGCTACTATGCCATTTAGTTTTCACTCACAATAATTGAAACAGCCATTGGTGGATAAATGGGACAGAATATGGACAACTGTTAGCCTAATATAGCCTATGTTCGGTTGCTTATGATGATGGCATTTTCCATAACGTCACATTAAGCTGCCAAAATTTATGTTAAAGTTAGATGAGTACAATATCTCCTTTCTTTACCATAGATCAGACCTGGGCATTTTACGGCTTTGACCGGCCCGCGTAAGGTTAATTGGAAATTACAAAATAAATGTATTTTCTCATTTTACCTCATGCATGGGCTAAGGCTGCATTGCTTTTATTTTGAAGTTGTTTTTTACGTGCACAATGACGCAATACGTATAGCAACAAGTGACCGCGGTTGACATGGTGATTGTAGACC
>SSNQ01034660.1:38542-55502 GCA_006942095.1 Nothobranchius kuhntae
AAAAAGTTAACTGAAAAAAAAAATGATAGGGGGGCTTGTGATTATTTTAGGGGGGCTGAAGCGCTTCCTACCTTTACAGTTGAGACAGATCATTGCCCTTTGGTGTCCATCATCAAGAAAAATCTGAATGAGATGTTATCACGGATTCAACGGCTTGTCATGAAATTGCAGAAGTACAACTTTGATTTAATATATACTCCAGGCAAGCATTTAGCTTTAGCTGATGCTCTGTCTCGAGCATTGCAGATGGGTCACATGAGCTCCACTGAAAGGGAGGTGGAGGACCATGTCAATATGGTGATGGCATCTCTGCCAGTGTCTGATGGAAATATAAAGAATTTTGAAGAAACGACTGCAGACAAGGAGCTTCAAACAGTGATGACAAATATTCAAGATGGATGGCCCAAAGGATCCTGCTCTAAGTTCTATCATGTCAGATCAGAGCTCAGTGTGGCCAATGGACTATTGTTGAGAGGCAGTAGGATTGTGATACCACAAAGTCTGAGACATGATATACTCAAAAGAATACATGAGGGACATTTGGGGATAGAAAAGTGTAAACGGCGGGCTAGGGATTCTGTGTATTGGCCTGATATCAATAGAGACATTGAAAACATGGTAGGAAAGTGTGACACATGCAAAACGTTTCAAAGCAGACAAGCAAGGGAACCGATGATGATTCCTGATCTTCCTACTACACCGTGGGAGAAGTTGGGAACAGATCTTTTTCACTTACACGGAAAAGATTATCTGTTAATCATAGACTATTGTTCTAACTTTCCTGAGATTGCGTTGCTCACAAGTACAACTGTCAGCAATGTCATCACACATGTGAAGTCCATTTTTGCTAGACATGGAATACCAGAAACTGTCGTCAGTGACAATGGTCCTCGTTACAACTGCAAAGAATGGCAGAACTTTGCTAGAGAGTATGGGTTTCATCATGTCACATCAAGTCCTCAAAATCCACAGGCAAATGGCAAGTAACTCGGATCCTTATTTGGCTCTGTTGAGCTATAGAACTGCTCCTCTGGACTGTGGTTTATCCCCTGCTGAACTGTTGATGAATCGAAAGCTACGCACAACTCTACCCTGCTATGAAGCAATCAAGCCGAATGAAGAGATTATGAAAGAACTTGTGGCTAAGAAATAGAAACAAAAACAGCAATATGACAAGACAACGCGACCACTTGGACTGCTTGCTAAGGATGATGTTGCGAGAATCCAGGATCAGAATGTATGGGGCAGAAAAGCCATTGTTCTTCAGGACGCTGGCCCAAGATCCTATGATGTAAAGACTGAAGAAGGTCAGGTGCTGAGATGGAATGGTCGCCATCTGCTGAAGAGCAAAGAGACTTTTCAGGAAGGACAATGTGAGGAAGCTATAAATACTGATGTACCCCATGTAGACATTAACTGATGTACATTTAGATGGACATGAGAAAAACACTGTTGATGTTTCTCCAGAACCTGTATTGAGGAGGTCACAGCGTACAATCAAACAGCCAGTTAGACTTAGTTATGCATAGTGATGTTCTTGTCATTAACTATAGTTAAGCTTATTGTTCATACTTCAAAGGAAAGGGGATGTGCTGATATGTTGTAGAACACATATGTCAGAGTCAAGGCCCGCGAGCCAGATGCGGCCTGCGGAGCATTTTTATGTGGCCCACGAGATAAATATCAAAAATATATTAAAACTGGCCCGCTGGCCGATTTTACCGCAAAGACTTCAACTCCCATGATGCTTTGCGGTGTTAGCGCGGAGCCGACGCGCCCCCTCCTTTGTGTTTTTTCAGCGCCTTCCGCCGGTGTGCAGCTCCGCTGTCTCGGACAAACTACACTCCTCTCACTCAGCGCCGAGTTCACTCAGCTGTTTTCTGACGTTGAAGTCCAGAAATGGAGATTCTAGCCACTCAGTAATGTGTTCACGACTGAAAGAGAAAGTTTTCCAACTAACGTCCAGACAGAGCTGATATAACTCCAGCGAACAGCGACACGCTCAAACCAGCATGACTCTGTGGCTGCTGTCGTTGTGTTTCCTCCCCGACACACAACAACGTGGTCAAGCTGCTCAGACATGTTCAGCAGCACAAACCTTTGTGAGCACCTGTTGTCATCTAATGTTGTCATTATTATGATGAAGATGAACAAAACAACAGGAGTCTCCTCCTCAGCTCAGATCAACCCCATGATGCAGGTATCTGGCTGGAACAGGTGAGCATCACAGTAAACCAGTGGAGCAAACTGAGCTTTAAATATGTTGGTTTTATGCTCTTTTTCTGCTCCAAAACATGAAAGTTAACAGGTGAGATGTTGCATTTTCATTTAAGATAAAATGATATTTTTATTTTGTTGTTGGCCTGTGAGAAAAGATTTAACCTACAGTAAACAGGAAGTGGAAAGGCTGCAGATAGATGAATAGAATAGAAAATCCCTTTATTGTTCCTCAGTGGGGAAAGCTAGATGTCACAGCAGCGATGACACTTATTACAGGAGAAAAAAGGAGAATAAAAAATAAGAAAAATGAATAAACAAGTAAACATAAATCCTGAATAGATTTTAAAAATGCTGATTATACCACAAGAAATAAATACCAATGATGCCTTTTTATTTAAAACTGACTTGCTCGTGTGTAATTTGGTTATTCCATATTCAGTGTTAATGCAGAAATAAGTTTGTTTCCAAATTTAAAGGTTCAAAAATGCATATATGTTGATAAAGAAAATGTCCAAATTTGCCGTCACTTTTTCAAAAAATATTAAGTTTGGCCCTCGACTCCGTCCCAGAGTTTCATTTCGGCCCCGTGTGAGTTTGAGTTTGACACCCCTGTATGTAGAAAGTCACTGTTTTACAAGAGTGACCAGCAGAGGTCACTGTTTTTTAAAGAGCACATTAGGGTAGTGCAAGGAAGAAGACCACAGGTGGTGTTGATATAATAAAGAAATGTTTGTTTGAGCTAGAGGCTCAGAGACACGGAATGGTCTGCTGTGTGATCCTTCACTGACCCGGGGGGGCGCTTTGGCTCCGCGCTAACACCACAAAGCATCATGGGAGTTGTAGTCTTTGAGGTAAAATTGGCCAGGGGGTCAGTTTTAATATATTTTTTATATTTATCTCGCGGGCCACATAAAAACGCTCTGCGGGCCACATCTGGCCCGTGGGCCTTGTGTCTGACACACACATGCTCTAATGATTCAATGTTGGAAACAAGTAAGGAGGCTGATGAAAATGTTTCTATGAATATTTCAGAATGAAGACCATATTATTATTATTATTATTATTATTATTATTATTATTATTATTATTATTATTATTATTATTATTATTAATAAATAATAAGGGGGAAGGCCCCTTATTAATCTTCACCGGAGGATTCGTTGTTCGGCGTGTGAAGTGTACTGTTACGTTTCTAAGCGTTTTGATTAACCATGGCAATGTTATTAGCAAAAAATAGCATAAAATGCCTCACTGGTTTATTTATTTGTGCAACTTGAATAGCAATGTGCATCCCCACCAATGTTACATCTAAATGACCAGCTTGGCTGTGGGAAATGTGATATATCTTGATTTTGAGATGATCAACCGCGACCAGTCAGCAGCTCACCACAGCAACAATGTGGTGCAGCCAAAAGACAAAAATAAAAATACTTCTGTGCTTGAACGTCACACACAATCACTTTGATTTCAGCCTCATTTGCCATCGTTTCCTGTAAAAGGCCTCCTAAAACACTTAAGCTGTGCGTAAACTGTGTTTTATAGGTCAGAAAATTAATTTGGCTAAGTACTTTTGTTAGGATTTTACATAAAGTTTTATATTAAGCCCAGAAGCTTTATAGAAAATTTAAAAGCTATGGTTAAATGGGATGTTGATGGTCAAGAGTAAATAAGTAAAAAGGGTTTTGTGTTGGGGCTGTGCGGTGGCGCAGTGGTTAGAGCTGTTGCCTGGCTGCGAGAAGATCCTGGGTTCGCTTACCAGCCTGAGATCTTTCTGCATGGAGTTTGCATGTTCTCCCTGTGCAGGCGTGGGTTCTCCCCGGGTACTCCGGCTTCCTCCCACAGTCCAAAAACATGACTGTTAGGTTAACTGGTCTGTCTAAAGTGTGTGTGTGTGTGTGTGTGTGTGTGTGTGTGTGTGTGTGTGTGTGTGTGTGTGTGTGTGTGTGTGTGTGTGTGTGTGTGTGTGTGTGTGTGTGTGTGTGCATTATTGTTGCCCTGCGATGGACTGGCTCTCTGTCCAGGGTGTACCCCGCCTGATTGTTCATTGATTGACCGCTGGAGATAGCCTCCCACGTGGACAAGCGGGTTCAGAAAATGGATGGATGGGTTTTGGGTTGCACAAGAAAAACAAAGTTATTGCTTGTTGGTGGACCAATACATCAATCAACAACATATCAAGTATGAAGTTTTATTTAATCAATCAGAAGTTATTTTAATTTTTAATTTAGCGAAGACAAAAATAAACATTTGTGCTTCAATCCAGAAATAAAATACATTAGCGACACATCTGGTCTTGAACTTTATCATAATGGTTTATATTTTAATTATTTGATTCTACTATATTGTAAGAATAATTAATATTAAAATATTCAATCAGATTAGCAAGATTATATCTAGGCATAGCTTTGTTTGATTGCAGCTGGAGATTACATCCATCGTTTTAGATGTTTGGTTTTGCAAAAATTATGCCTTGTAATTAAAACATTTTCAGCAAAATGTGAGAATTAGGTTTCAACAAACTGTTGGAAAGTGCCAACATTACTTAAGAAGCTGGTCAAGATCCTTTTTTGTTATTGGACATGTCAACACACAGTTCTCTGGGTATTTGTTGGTCAATGCATTTCTCCCGCTGATGAGTGTTATTGGAAATATGGAGTGGAATTTGATGATCTCCGCTACAGAGTCAAACAACTGAGGAGAAAAAAAAGATGTGTTACAATTGATGGAAGTATTAGGAGGGGGTTTGTCAAATTGTACGTATACTTGCGTCTTTTGATCGCTGTCCTGTTCCAAGTGCATACTTCTGGGTGGCCTCAATAAATCGAATTTTTACATTGTAAACTTTCTTCTCGTGATAAACAACCAGCACCAGGGGCTCACTGTTGGTGTTGATGGAGCAGTCTCGAACTAAGAAGGCCCCGTCCTGATAGCAGAAATGGAAAAAAGACAAAGATTTTAGTGAATTATTTAGAATTAGATTATTAGAAAAGTGTCTTGTAACTTTTACCATGGATCTGATGCAGACCCACTGGAAGTTATTGTTTACATCCAGGTAACTGCGCACATCCACACTAGCTGGAGGGTAAGAACCCCGTCGTCAGCCATTATTCAGATCTATATCTTCGTGATTTAAGATAACAAAATAAAACCTAGGGATTTAGATATTACTACTTTAGATAATCTAACACATCTTTGTGTACCTGAACAAGGAAACATCTCAAAGCTAATGGTGCTTAGCACAATGCTTCCAAATTCGTTTGAAATAGCAGCTGAACCTAAAGAGTCACCAGATCTCTTCTATGTTTTTCGGGTTAATACTGAACGATCGTTGTGACACCGTTCTTCTTTGGAGATTAACAAAATGCTCCATTTATTCTGACGAGCAGTGTAACAGAAACACAAGCATAAAACATTAGCGGATTCCCACTCCAATTACACAACACTTTTTGTGTAATTATTATATCAAGACTGTTACCATGGGTCACACACAGAACTATGAAATTGTCATTTTCATACGCATTTATTTCTCAAGACTGATCAGCCCCCTGCTGCTGGATCCACGCGGTCAGTAAGTTCTCCTCGGCTCTTTATCCCCGTGGTCGTGCATGATCACATACAAGAATAAAAGTGTAGCGTAGCTCAAGGCCTGTAGTTCATCAAAATGTCCGTAGGTTGATTTCTTCATAAAGGGCAGGCCGATCTGACACCGGAGGTGTTGACATGAGTATCTATGAACTTGAACAGTATCTTTAACTTATCCACAAGACATCAAGACACCTGCCATCATTAGAGGCAAAAATATAGTTTATAAAATCAATGTAATACTATTTTTCTGCTACTAATGAGGACACAAAACAAATTAACGGGGGAGGTGCCGGCTTCATGCCCTCCAGCCCGGGGATGGGAGGCCTGGGTGTGGGATGTCATGTTTCAGTGGGTCAATATTTAATTTAACAATAAAAAAGGAGATTTTTTCTTTCTCTTTCATTTTTTTTAAATAATTGGATGAACACATGTACTTCCGATAGGGAACCTAAGTCATGCTCATCTACTTCTGGACCATGGGTGCCTGGAAATAAGAAAAAATGTGTCACGTTGAAGGTTAGGAGGAGGTTAGGACCCAAGATGCAGATTACCCCAGATGACACAAGGCAGGTGCAGTTTAAAAGTAAATCTTTTTATTTTAGATGAGGAAATCTTTTTATTTTAGATGAGGAACGAAAATCCAAAAAGGGCAGGAAGCCCAAAAACCAAAGTCCTGAACAACAGGAGAACGAAAGCTCACTTAGAGCACAGAGCCTGGAGACAAGACGCAAAGCTCACATAAAGCACAAAACAACGCTGACACAAACAATGGCCCGACAAGAGGGCTTAAATACACTGGGGCATGATGGGAGGCAGATGGGCTGCAGGTGTGTGGGTAGAGGATCCAGGTGAAAGCAATTAACTAATCAGGGAGGAAACTAACATGACCTAAAAACCTAAAGACAAGATGAGCAGGCAAAATAAACTAATATTCTAGGGGGAGCTGCCGCTAGGGGGTGCGCAAGGTGAAAAGTGTAATGGCTGCGGAGCTCAGAGAAGTCTGTCAAAAGTCACTATTAGCCAGTGGTGGGCAGTCAGGGCCAGCAAAGCCTTCTCTGCTGGCCTAAACGTACTCAAAAACGTAAATGTATTTTTTTTCCTTTGGTAAATATTTTTAAATTAAAAAAATGTTCACTGGTCTATTTTCTTTATATCCTATTATACCCACTTGGCTGCGCTGCTTCCAGTGTTAAAATACCAAGGTTGGGTGTTATCCAATCAGATTTAAGCTAGCTTGTGTTTTCAGGCAGATTAAGTCTGCTCTAGGCCTTCAGAATCAATCGAGAAGCCCGCTGTCCGCTGTAAGTGAACAGAGACGATCTAGTTGCGATAGCCAATCAGCTCACGAGTCAGCGTGGCTCAGGCCAGCTAGCTGGCCTCACGCAAAAGTTGACATGAACGCATCCTGTGATTGGATAAGCAGTAGTTAGAACTTTTCTAGCGGCATGAAGCAAAATATCAAAACTAAANACAGTATCTTTAACTTATCCACAAGACATCAAGACACCTGCCATCATTAGAGGCAAAAATATAGTTTATAAAATCAATGTAATACTATTTTTCTGCTACTAATGAGGACACAAAACAAATTAACGGGGGAGGTGCCGGCTTCATGCCCTCCAGCCCGGGGATGGGAGGCCTGGGTGTGGGATGTCATGTTTCAGTGGGTCAATATTTAATTTAACAATAAAAAAGGAGATTTTTTCTTTCTCTTTCATTTTTTTTAAATAATTGGATGAACACATGTACTTCCGATAGGGAACCTAAGTCATGCTCATCTACTTCTGGACCATGGGTGCCTGGAAATAAGAAAAAATGTGTCACGTTGAAGGTTAGGAGGAGGTTAGGACCCAAGATGCAGATTACCCCAGATGACACAAGGCAGGAGCGGTTTAAAAGTAAATCTTTTTATTTTAGATGAGGAACGAAAATCCAAAAAGGGCAGGAAGCCCAAAAACCAAAGTCCTGAACAACAGGAGAACGAAAGCTCACTTAGAGCACAGAACCTGGAGACAAGACGCAAAGCTCACATAGAGCACAAAACAACGCTGACACAAACAATGGCCCGACAAGAGGGCTTAAATACACTGGGGCATGATGGGAGGCAGATGGGCTGCAGGTGTGTGGTTAGAGGATCCAGGTGAAAGCAATTAACTAATCAGGGAGGAAACTAACATGACCTAAAAACCTAAAGACAAGATGAGCAGGCAAAATAAACTAATATTCTAGGGGGAAGGGAAACTACAAAAACCTGTGGGAAAACATACTAAAGACTAATAAAATGAGAAGCTGAACCTATAAAAAAACTGCAGAGGGGTGACTGGGGAAGACTGAAGGAACACAGGACTTGGGAGGGATGATCTAGAGCAGGGATTCCCAAAGTGTGGTGCGCGCACCCCCGGGGGTGCGCGAGCTGCCGCTAGGGGGTGCGCAAGGTGAAAAGTGTAATGGCTGCGGAGCTCAGAGAAGTCTGTCAAAAGTCACTATTAGCCAGTGGTGGGCAGTCAGGGCCAGCAAAGCCTTCTCTGCTGGCCTAAACGTACTCAAAAACGTAAATGTATTTTTTTTCCTTTGGTAAATATTTTTAAATTAAAAAAAAATGTTCACTGGTCTATTTTCTTTATATCCTATTATACCCACTTGGCTGCGCTGCTTCCAGTGTTAAAATACCAAGGTTGGGTGTTATCCAATCAGATTTAAGCTAGCTTGTGTTTTCAGGCAGATTAAGTCTGCTCTAGGCCTTCAGAATCAATCGAGAAGCCCGCTGTCCGCTGTAAGTGAACAGAGACGATCTAGTTGCGATAGCCAATCAGCTCACGAGTCAGCGTGGCTCAGGCCAGCTGGCTGGCCTCACACAAAAGTTGACATGAACGCATCCTGTGATTGGATAAGCAGTAGTTAGAACTTTTCTAGCGGCATGAAGCAAAATATCAAAACTAAACACAGAGATTTGTATCTATAGGCAGCTATCGGTGTATTTTTGAACACATGATGGCTGAAAGAGGAGGAGACAGACTTGGTTGCAGATTTACTTGCCACACCATTTTCCAGATGGACCTTTCAAGAAAAAATGGATCTTGTGAGAACAGGTCGTCCGACTCCAATGCTAACTGGCTTGTCCCAGCAGGGGAAAGGATTTGTTCGTCATTTTCAGGCAAGCAACTATGAACGGTACCCATGGCTAACAGCTTCAGAGAACCGCTGCAGGTTATTCTGCTGGGAATGCCTGTTGCTCGCATCAGATGGATTTGGTAGCATTAAAGCGTGTTAAAACGTACGCCAGAAACACGACCGGGCAGACACGTCTTTCAGCATTAGCCTCCATGTCCATAGAAAAGGATCCACTCATGGACCTGAAGCACACAGATAAACTGTACAGAGCCATTGAGGTTTTCCTGAGGAAAGAAAGATGGATGGATTTTATTTTCAAATGAACAGGAGAGGAGGAGATCCATGCTGGACATTTATGTTGATGAGCAGAAACATTTTATTAGTATTTTTTAATGTTTTGTCATTTCATTGTGTTAATAATAAATGGTAACAAAAAAAATGGCTAAATGAAATAATTCTATGTGTTCTGTTTCTATGCAATTTATATTGTGTATAACGTGGTGTGCGCAGCTGCGCCAACACGTTCAATTGTTTCGCGGTGCAATTTTCTCCAAAACAAATGCAAATAATGTGTTTGCTTTACTTATTTATTTTATTGTCTCATCTCTTAAACCCATCTTTCATTTTTGAGATTTGACAGTATCCGTGGTCTTAGTTTCCTACTCTCAATTGGGAATGCAAGTTTGATTTTAAAGGCTCCGGAAATGACGTCTTGCCCAGCCACTGGTGTGTGTGTGTGTGTGTGTGTGTGTGTGTGAGAGAGAGAGGTTTCTCCAGCTGTGATGTCCTATTGATGGTATTTTAAGGTGTGTTAATTTAGATTGGACTGAATAGGAAATCACTGAAGGCCCAGGGGTGGAATGCACCGCCCGCCACTGCTATTAGCGTAGCCAGAAACTCATTTGTGGGTGGGCCCAAGAAAATGTAAGTGGGCCCAATAAATGTAATTGAAAACAAGTATATTTTGCTTGTGTGTGTGTGTGTTTCCTCCGCACATGCCCTAGCTCAGGGGTCGGCAATCCGCGGCTCTGGAGCCGCATGCGGCTCTTCCATCCATCTGATGCGGCTCTGTGCTTGTAAAATAATGACTGGACATTTAAATAAAATGCTTTATATTTTACTGCATTAATTTTACATCTGTATGCCAACTCTAAATGTAAAGATTGTCTGTGTAAACCTGAACAGTTCCAACCCGGTCTACTGAGTGACCGGGTTGACGCGTCACGCTTGTGCGTAATCATATAGGCGCTTTCTGAGCTGAAGACGATGTCAGATTCTGGGACTCTCCTCAGACGCCACATTGGAGACAGGAACAAGCGCTATTCAGCCAAAGTTTCATCATCAGGGAACATTTTCTAAGTGACAAGTCTCTCTGAGAGACAGGGTTTGGAAAACACTCGCTTCAGTGGGAGGAATCTTCCCGCATGCGCTCTGGTTCTGCGATGTGCTCCGAGCCCCTCTCCACATCTTCAGCTCACTGTGCACCTTATGTACGCGCTGACAGTGAGCTGCGCTGAGCTGCAATGAGCAATGTCCAGCTCAGATGTTCAGAAGGAAATCTTTTCTTGAGTGATTTAGCTACATCTGCGATTTGCGAAACGAATAAAGTGTCAGTTCGTCTGCATGCGTCGGGGTAATTCTTTCTATTCTTTCTCCGTCAAAATAAACGGCCAAATACGGGAACTGTCCGGTCAACACAAGCCCTGCTTTTAACTGTTCTGTTTTCTTGTGAAAATTGTTGCAAAGAGATATAATTTAACGTGATTAACACCAGAGCCAGGCGCACTGCGCCGTTATCTCCGTCACTGTAAATGAGGGAAAAACAAAATGATCGGATCCTTTTCTGACCTTCCCCACCTACAAAGTTTAATTACAACAATCAAAAGTGACAGAGCCTGGATTTGTATTCTGAACAGTCTAAACATGTTTTAAAAAATAACGTATGACAAAAGGGGCACCTGCTCAGTAAAACCACCAACAGGGTGAAAATTATCAAAATATTGTCGGCAGAGACGGGCTACAACTTCTGGATCCACTTTATATAAATCGTTTTATTGATTATCTTCTTATGAAAGATAACTTTGACGTACACGAGTGACCGGTACCGGCTGCTGTCACCTGTTGTGAGCAGCGCTCTGCTGTCTGAGGGTAGGCCCCGCCCACAATGCCGTGGTTGCTGCGGTGTTTTCTTTACTGTGGAAAACGGGTTATAAAGGCTCTTTGATGGGAACAGGTTGCAGACCCCTGGTTTAGCGTGACGTCTGAGATATATATATATATATATATATATATATATATATATATATGTATATAGCCATGCCCTGATGTGGGGCTGGGGGGTGCGTCAACATGGTCGGGACATAGAAGGGGGTGCGCGGCTAAATAAGTTTGGGAACCACTGATCTAGAGGGCTGCAAAAACAGGAGACACATGAAGAACACAAAGAGACACATAAAGAGATGCAGACAAGGACACATGAAGGCGCTAGAAGACACAAAAGGAGAACCTAGAGAGGGATGGAGAACACAAGGAGACACAAGAGGGGAGACGCAGACCATGACAAAATGAATGCAATGGGGCTATAAAATCTATGTTCTAATCCCGTTTGATATGTGCCATGGATTTTACATGATGTCCGTGAATTTAAAAAAACACATTTTGATGCCAAGAACGAGCTTATTTTCAAACAAGTTATTTTAGGTTTTGCGTGTAAATACATGTAGGGCTACAAATGTTTGTCTCACTAAATAGATGTCATCAAACACTGTCAAGAAAATGGTTGTGAGTTTGGGTTAGGATGCAAAGAAGGAGCATCCATGTGGTGAAAACCACTATAAAACTAGCCATGTGGTAAAGTAGCAGCTACGCTGGGGAGAAAAGATTCTTCATGGTGTTACAAATTAATTCTGAAATTTGCCATGTATTATCCAGTTACAATTACCCCAACTAATGTTAGGTTTAATTTATTCCTCATTCATTGATCTCTCATGAATTAACCACTAATTAATCTAGGTTTACCATTGATCACTTATTATTATTCAAGGTCTATTGCTGTAAGTCTGCATAAAAGGTATGAAACGGATAAACATTCACTCAGTGGAAAAGTTACAGAAAGGTGTGCAGAGCAGGGCTATTCAATTGTGCCCCTCGGGGGCCAGTTTTTCAGAAGGTTTTAGTGGTTTCTCTGGTCCAACACACTAGATTCAGTGGGTGAATCACCTGTGCAGCAGCTCATCATGTGCTTCAGAAGCCTGTTAATCACTTGCCTATTGAAATCAGGTGTGGTGAAGCAGCGTTTAAACGAAAATGTGCTGGATACCGGCCCTCAAGGCCTGGAATTGAATAGCCCTGGTGTAGAGTTTCAGTCAAGGTTAAGTTGTTTATCACACAGGAACCAAGCTGGTCAAGGCCAGCTTCTCAGGCATAGAGAATAGGGAGTGCAGGTCTCCTCCGCATTCCTGTAGAAGGAAGTGAGGAGGGTGAGAAAGGAATGTGATGTGAAACTACATAAATGTCTGCCTCTGGGTTTCTCCTTAGAACTGCAGAATGGTGTCAGGCTGTACTTCTTCATGGGTCCTTGAAATAAAGTTAACTGAACTATGTGGGTCATCTTTTCTCCAGTCTTGGACAAATTAGAAGAATCTGGTTTGGCTTTTTAGCACAACAGTAGTCGTCATTTTAATTACAAACGTGTACAAACTAATGAATCTCTAAGTATGTGATAGACATGTGATAAAACTCACTTTTCATTTAAATTGAAGTTCAACATGTGTTTTAGGGTATTAGGTAAAGCGGATTAGAAAATAGCTTTTATAGCTCTATTCACTTACATACATTTTTTCATTGTTCAAACTGGCCGCTCCATGTGGCCGCAGCTCTTGAGACAGAACTCTCTTCAGCGCCTCGGCACAGTGCTTCTGAGATGCAGTGTGGCGCTCAGTATGTAGCCACTCCCATTTACTATAATGGCTTCTATTCAAAATGCCGGCGCGGGTGAAGCACGGGCGTGACACGGCGTGCCTCGCTCCGGTGTGCCCTAGGCTTTAGTCTCCTCCACTTGCCGTCGGCTCATGGGCCCTCCAAATGAAAAAAAGGGGGGGGGGGGGGGGGGGGGTAATACGAGAAATAAACATTCCTCTCTGCAATAGAATAAATCTTTTGTGTTTTTTCAGCCTTATATTTTACATAAGGCTTATACATTGCCACATACTAGTCATTTAACGTATCTTATTTTTATTTTCCTAATACTGTCGGCTTTGGAAAGGATCAAAACACAAAAGTGTAAAACTCCACAGACTCAGAAAACAAAACACTTGACTGTTAGATTCATACTGACTGAGTTTGTGTGTTCTGTTGTTTTTGAGATTGCAAAATAAATCTTATTTGCATTACTTGGAAACCCTAGTGAGTTATTGAGACAGTTCTTTGGTGTGTGATATAGAAATAAGTTTGCATAAAAAAGGCAGAGAATGAAGGGTTTAATCTTAAGAACATATGGATTTTTTTTTTGTGAGGGAGATTTATCGGCCATTATTTCGGCTATCGGCCATTGTTAAAAGTTTTATATCGGTATTGGTATCGGCCCCAAAAAAAGCATATCGGTCGGGCCCTAGTCCAAAGTTTATAAGACACTGTCCAAAAGAGACGATAGAATATCAATCCCTATTGAAAAATGGGAGGTGGATCTATCAGTCAGCTATGACCAGAACTTCTGGTCCCAAACTTGTTTAAAAACTTTTGAAATGATCAGACACCCCAATTTACAATTAATTCAGTACAAAATCCTACACAGAGTACACTATATAGGTCACCGGATGTTCAGGATGGGGTTTGTGTCGTCTGACACCTGTACACATTGCACAAACAACATTCCTGACAATTACATTCATGCACTGTGGTCCTGTCCACCTGTCCAGGAATTCTGGGGTAGAGTATGTGAAGACCTGTCAAAGTGTCTGAAATGTCCATAACCCTCCCCAGTCAAGTCAGGTGTGCCCCAGGGCTCTGTTCTGGGGCCCCTCCTCTTCATAGTATATCTCCTCCCTATCGGCAAAATCTTCCGCAAATTCAATATCCAGTTTCACTGCTTTGCAGATGACACCCAGCTCTACATTTCCAGTAAGCCCAACTCAACTCTCCCACCATCCTCCCTTACATTCTGCCTCTCTGAAATCAAATCATGGTTCACCTCTAATTTCCTCAAACTCAACGGCAATAAAACTGAACTTCTTCTAGTTGGCACTAAATCCACCCTCTCAAAATCTGACAGCTTTTCATTAACAATTGACAGCGCCATAGTCTCCCCCTCCCCTCACGTCAAGAGTCTGGGTGTCATTCTCGACAGCTCACTTTCTTTTCAAGCTCACATTAATAACATAATTCGGTCAGCATACTTCCATCTACGTTCCATAAACCGTCTCAGCCCCTCACTGACCCCTCACACTGCCGCCATTCTCGTCCACAGCCTCGTCACCTCCCGTATCGACTATTGCAATTCACTTCTTTATGGTCTCCCCAACAAACTCCTTCATAAACTGCAACTGGTCCAGAATTCAGCAGCCCATATTATCACCAGAACCCCTTCCTTTCACCACATCACCCCGGTTCTCCAGCAGCTTCACTGGCTCCCAGTTAAATTCAGGTCCATCTTCAAAATTCTCCTCCATACCTTCAAAGCAATCCACAACCTCTCTCCTCCATATATCTCAGACCTTATAAGTATTCACACCCCATCCCGTTCACTCAGATCTTCTTCTTCCATCCATCTTGCGGTTCCTTTTGCCCGTCTCGCTACCATGGGGAGCAGAGCTTTCAGCCGCTCTGCTCCTCGTCTCTGGAACTCACTTCCCCCAGACATCAGGAACATCGACAGTTTTACCCTTTTCAAAACAAAACTCAAAACACATATGTTTAAATCTGCCTACAACTTCTGATTTTATTAAACTGTTTCTCTCCGTTTTTTTTTCTTGTTTGGGTTTTATTATTGTTATAGTATTTTATTACGTGTTTTCTGTCAAGTGACCTTGGGTGTTCTGAAAGGCGCTTTTAAATAAAATGTATTACTATTATTATTATTATTATTATTATTATTATTATTATTATTATTATTATTATTATTATTATTATTATTATTATCCCAACTTCCCCCTCTCTTTGTTTGCTGGGAAACCTGGACAATGTCCTGCTTGAAACATCTTTGGTTCATGTGATTCTGACTGCCATATGCATCGCTAAGAAAACTATCCTCATGAATTGGAAAAATAGAGATACTCTTTGCATTAACCAGTATAGAAATATTTTGTTAGATCATATTGCACTTGATACAGCCTCTGCTTCCACTTCAAGTCAATCTCTTTGGGCTCCTTTAGCTCCTCCCCTCTCCTGGGACTTCTTTTGCTGCTATACATATTTGCCTCCCCTCCCCCATCACACTTGGTGTGGAGTGTGGTGCCTTGGTCTGCCTGAGTGTTCACAGCTCCCGGGTCAGGGGGTTTAAGATTTTTAGCGTCTGCCTGATTAATCCTGGTGGCTGCCTGGTGGGATCTGGGTCCCTTGGCTCTGTTGGGTTCCCGGCGGGGCTGGTCGCCCCTGTGTCCCGGGTCGCTGGGTTCTGGGCTTGGCCGGCTTGGGGGGTGGGAGGCTGCGGGCGAGTCTGTGGGCTTGCCACTATATCCCCCAGGACTCTGCCAGCTGCTGGTTGTGGCCTCCCGGGGCAACCCTCTGCGCCTCCCGAGGGGGGCAGGGGCTTTTCTGGTCACAGTCTCCCTGGGGTCCCTGCACTCTGGGGCAGCTCCTGAATCTCTGAGACTTGGAGCTCCTTCCATCTCCTATGCATCTTTGGGGGCAGATCTGTGGCTCCTCACACTCTATTGAACGCTCCTATGGAGAAACCTTACATATAAAAGCGCTGGGACGCACACAGGTGCTCACATGGTGCTCTCACAAGTATGGACTTGGGCATGTTCAACACATGTCGGCTGTGGTTGGAACTTAATGCACTGTGATTTATTATCGTGATTGTTCAGTAAAACAATGTTGATTTTATATTTCCTCATCAGGTTGACGCAGTGATAGCTTGCTCCTGATGTATTGCGGTGTGTCCCTTTTTTTCTTTCTCTCCTTCTGCAGGTCTAGAAGCAGACCCTTTGTTCATCATTGATTGTTTGTTTTTGTGTTGTCTATTATTGTTGTTGTTGTTGTTGTTGTCCTGGGAGATTTTAACGAAGCCAATCTGAGCGATGAGCTTCCCAAATATAAACAGTACATTAAATGTGGACCAGACAGGAGAAAACACTGGATCACTGTTACAGTTTGGTAACAGGATCCTATCATGCAGTGTGCCCCATGCTACGCTCCTGCTTTCTGACCATCCATCTGATCCCAGCATACAATCAAAGGCTGAAGCTCTCCAAACCTTTGAAGTCAATAAAACAGTGGAGCAAAGAGGCTTTGGATGAGCTCCACACAAGCTTAGAAACCACAGACTGGGATGTAATGAGGGCTGCCTCTGACAGTTTAGATGAATACACAGATAACATCACCTCCTACATTTACCTCCACCAGGACGGCATCGTACCATCACGCACCAGGGTGAGTTATAACAATGACAAAGCTTGGTTTACCCCAAAACTCAAACCTCTGTGGTTAAAGAGAGAAGCTTTTAAAAGTGGGGACAAGGACTTCTATAGAGCTCCGGGAGCTGACGTCACTTCTCCCGGCATGCAACAGTTCAAATCGAAACGGCGCCATATTGGCAGGCAGAAGCCCGCAGCTGGACTATTTGTTATTGTCAGAAAACTCAATCAAACGGGAAATATGGTAGATTCCTGTTGTGCCCCAGGATGCAGAACAGACACGGACGACATAAGGAATGAGCCATCTACAGGATTCCCCAAGATCCGGAGCGCTGCAAACGTTGGATCATTATAATAAAACACACTAGTGACCGGGCTGAAATGAAGCTGTGGGATCCCGAGAGTAAAGGATTTCACTTATGCAGCGGCCACTTCATATCAGGTACTTAAACCAACGTTTCCTCAACTGT
>SSNQ01034660.1:55798-83944 GCA_006942095.1 Nothobranchius kuhntae
TATGGTATTTATTTTAAATGCTTTTATTACGATTCTTAGTGGGCTACTTAAACTTATTTTGGTGTGGCTTTTTCTGTCTTATAGCAACAAGTAAATGTCACGTAAAACGTTGCCTCGTGATTTCTGCATGCTGCCGTTTACGTGTTTTATGATCACAGCAATTAACCGGCTAAGCTGTATTTAATTTTTAAGCAATGGTTGATAAATTGTCAGATCACACATAAAAAGCACTTTGGATTGCTATTATCTGTCTCACCGAGACAGATCTCAGACAGATCCTGAGATGCTCCTGCCTGACATATTTATTTTATTCACGGAAAAAAAATCAAACTAGTGATTTCTCTTGGCGTTCAGTTTATACATTCAAACAGCACAGCACTCTATTTAAACCACTTACATGTAAATCTGTTATTTGTCCATCCATTTTCATCCGCGTATCCGGAGTCGGGTTGCGGGGGCAGTAGCGTCGAGAGGCCCAGACTTCCCTCTCCCCAGCCACTTGGGCCAGCTCTGCCGGGGAAATCCCAAGGGGTTCCCCGGCCAGCTCCGGTAGAAGTCCGCTCCGACAGCTTCTGGCGTTTTTAAAAAGTATCTCAGTGGCACGGTAAGGGTTGGAGATGTTTAGTCTATTTAATTTCTGACTATATAAAACGATTTCTTCAGTTTTAAAGTGTGAAGTAAACTCCGAAAAAGTAAAATCCAAGCCGATCCCGTTCATGTTCATCTTTACGATCTGTGTTTGTTTACCTTTTTATCCTGCCAATATGGCGTCTACTAACTGAGAATCACGTGGGGTCTGGAGCTCTATAGAGATGCTAAGTGCATGTCTCTAGTGAGGAGTTGAAAATGCTCATAGACACTGGAGCCAGCTTGTCAGCACAGTGCTTTAGAGTGGCAGGAGATACACCCTCAGGGCCAGGGGCTTTCTGTGCATTTAAGGCACTTACACAGACACTAGCATCAGCTTCATTCTGCCTGGACCAGGTTGGGATTGTTCTCATTCAGTGCGTTTACATGCAGCCAGTAACCCTTTTAAAACCCGAATATTCACAATAACCCGGTTCCGCAGGTCCTTGTAAACACATAACCGGGTTTTTAAAAACCCGGTTACCACACCTGGGGTAACCCTTTTCTAACCCTAATGTTTGGTCGTGTAAACGCATATCGGGATATCCCCATCAAAGCGTGTGTTCTGCACATGCTCTGTTTGCAAGGAATCTTGGTCTTTTGAGTAGCGAGACGTCTTGTATGCGCCAGAACACCGGAAGTAAACAACAAGTTGGGAGCAACATGGCGAGTCGCGGCACAGCACCACACTTTTGGAGTGACGAAGAAACTAAAGCACTAACAAACGCGGTCGCTATCTCTTCCGAACTGGGAATTATGTTGTTGTTTTCACGGACACCGGAACAAGAAGAACCGGAAATGAGACATATTGCGTCTGGACGTAGTCCATACGTCTTGACGCTACCCCAACGTCCGCATTTAAATCGGGTTATGCAAGACACAGACACAGCAAAGCAGGATGCAAAATCAGTCAGGGAGTCTTCAAGAGCAAGACTGCTCAGGCCGTTGTTGTTTAATAATGGAGAAACTGCAGACTTCTCCATGCTCTTTTGCCCCACCCACATGCTCAAACATGCGCTCATAACACCACAGACCACAGACCAACAATGTGTTCAATCACGTCCGCATTCCTAAGGCAGTGTTGTATGAACACAGCCAGGCTGAGGCAGACAGAGCAGAGTGGAGTATATGCTAGTAAGTAAGTTAGCCTAGTGAACTAGACCAAATTCTTGCTTTGCAAAGTTTGGTCTAGGAACGCACCACTGGAACCTCTGCAGCCCCTAACAGCATTCTGACTGGCCAATCACAGCTCTCTAGAGGGGTTTCAAACACATAAAGAGCTGTGATTGGTCCATAATAGTGGGCCAATCATAGTGCTCTATCTGCTTAGTGAACAAATCACAGAGCTTTATCCGCTTTGTTGGCCAATCAGGGCACTCTATATGCCTGGTGGGTGGGATGATGCAACAGAGTGAAACAAGATGGCGACAGCTCGTTTGAAATGGCTTTTACATCAGTTTTAGACTATTAGACTTTGGGCTTCATTATAATCAGGAGCAGATAGATGTATTTCAGTGCTTTTTTTTTTTTTTTTTAGAAAAAATGATGTGTTTTCTCCTTCTTCAACTGCGGACCGCCTCATTTACCGATAGCTGTTGCGGTGAGTATGTCACATTCATTGTCCAGTAGCATGCGGAGATCATTTGAAAGACAACGGTAGAACCCGCCCCACAACCGAGAGCCGTCAATGGAGCGTTACCAGACTAAATAATACATTTATTTAGTCTGGCTTGCCAGGCTAGTAAGTAAGTGGCATTCGTCTTGAACTGCTTCCTGACATCTGCCTCATGAATGTAAAAGGCTGTAGTGGAGGTGTGTGATGTGGGGTCCTCATGGGTGTGGTGTGGGGAGGAGGGTGTTCTTGGGTGAGTTCCACAGTGATGGTCATATGGTGTGTTCCAGTTGTCCTCTGAACTCATTTTTCCTAGATAAGTTAGCTGGAAATGATGCAATGAACTCAGAATTCCGAGCTGCAGCTCGTAGGTTTCAGAGGACCCAGAGATCTCAAATTTAAAGATGGCTGCGCCCGAGGCTACCAGGAAGTATATCGTCTTTATTTTTTTCTCATTTATATGTTCTGTTTTTTTTTACTTTTGCTATTCAACAGCACCGGTAAGTTGTTTATTGTTGTTATCAATAGTTATGTTGTTGCAAAATTTAACAAAATTTAAAAAAAATGGTGTTTATGGTTTTCACTTTTCCTGGTGTTAATATCTTTTCATTTGATTTGTAATGTTTTTCAGGTTGTATGTGGCAACTGCCACTATTCTTTAGATGCGTGAAATACTTCCATATATACTTATTTTGGTTTGGGACTCAACAACACTGGTGGCATTCATTTTTCCAAGTTGGAAGCTGGAATGCAAAATGAGCTTGTTACATCATTTCCTGCTTGGAAATTCTGAGTTCCAAGGACAACTGGAACACACAAATAGCTCAGGATTGGAGGGATGGCTGACTTTAATAACACTCTTGTTGGAGACGTGAGACCTGCTTGGAGGTTCATTGAAACGACAATGGAAGTTGTTTAAACTGTTGGCCAGAGGCAGATTATCAGTGGAGGCGGGGGATTTAAGTTTGTAGCTGGAGATTTTCCGGAAGCTATTCCATGACATGCTTCAAGACGTCCACCATAGTTTCTGTCCACAAGAAGCCAAGGATCAGTGAACTCAATGAGTGCAGTAGTGATGTGTCGGTCGCGAACGAACCGGCTCTAAGAGCCGGCTCTTTGAAGTGAATGACAGGAGCCGGCTTGTCATTGGGAGCCGTCCCCTCCCCTCCCCCCTCCCCCCTCCCCTCTTGTTTTGGTGAAAGCTACAGGCGATTGGTCAACATGTGTAGCTGCGTGTCCAGACTGTCCACACACAGAGCAGTAGGGGCGGGGAAGACAGAGGATCAGAATCAGACACACAGCAGAGCACATGCGGGCGGAGGGAGACGAGAGGGAATGAGGAGGAGGAAAAAGGCGAGCGAGAGAGAGGAAAGCGCGACAAAGACAGTGAGAAAATGAGCGCCAGCAGTCGAAAAGTGGAGATTTCTTAAAGTGTTCAGTTATTAAATCCATAGAAATGATAAATATTTGATAGTTAGCAATTGTTTTACATTAGTAGATCATTTTACATATAGTTTTGCATAATTTTGGTTATAAAGGTACTCTACGCAACAGAAAATCCGAGGAGCCACTTGGGAGCCAAAAGAGCCGGCTCTTTTTGGTGAGCTGAGCCAAAAGAACCAGCTCTCTAAAAAGAGCCGCAATTCCCATCACTAGAGTGCAGACCTGTGGCTCTGACATCCACGGTCATGAAGTCATTTGAGCACCTGTTTCCCCCCTACCTCAAGACTCTCACAGCCCCCCACCTGGACCCCTGCAGTTTGCCTATAGAGCCAACAGGTCTGTAGATGATGTCATCAATATGGCTCTACACTTGCTGCATGTGGACTCCACGGCTACCTACACAACGATCCTGCTCGAGGACTTCAGCTCTGCCTTCAACACAATCCTCCCAGACCTCCTCCAAGACAAACTGTCCATGATAAATGGGCCTGACCCCATCTGCAGGTGGATCTCTGACTTCCTGACGAACAGGAAGCAGCAAGTGAGGCTGGGGAAGTATGTCTCAGGCCTGCGGACCATCTGCACCAGTTCCCCTCAGGGTTGTGCTCTCTCCTCACTGCTCTTCTCCCTGTACACCAACAGCTGCACCTCCAACCACAAGTCTGTCAAGCTTATTAATTTTGCAGATGACACTACCGTCATTGGACTCATCTCAGTCGGGGACGAGTCTGCCTACAGAATGGAGCTCGAACAGCTGGTGTCCTAGTGCAGTCCCAACAACCCAAATGGTTGCTAAATGGACAGAACACAGCAGAGGTTGTTGTGAACACTGCCCCCCCCCCCCCCCCCCCCCCCCCCCCCCCCCCCCCCCCCCCCCCCCCCCCCCCCCCCCCCCCCACACACACACACACACACACACAACCCTGTCTGAAACTCCCATCATGATGGTGAACTCATGTCGCTGCCTGAGGGAGTCAGTCACCGGACGGAGTGCTCTCTAACACCTCCTGCTAGGACTCCAGAAAGGCTGGGTAGTCTGAACTGTAGTTTGGTGCATAAACACAGACAACAGTGAGGACCCATCCTCCCACATGAGTGTGGAGGGAGGCTACCCTGACCAGGGTAACGTACAGGCACCACGATGGGGCAACAAGTATGCCCAACCTTTCCTGCCAGTAGAGTTTCCAACCCCCCTCAAGGAAACTGGTTCGGGAGCCAGAATCTTGCGTCAAGGTGAGTCAAACTATATCTAGTCAGAACCTCTCAACCTTGCACACCAACTCAGGCTCCTTTCCCACCAGAGAGGTGACATTCCACATACCAAGAGCCAGTTTCAGACCACCAACTTCCCTGCCTTCTGCTACCACTCATCACACATTGCACCCATTTTTTGGCCACCTTTGGGCCCCTTAGTACTAACTGATCATCTCTGCAGCACCACAGCCTACCTGAGTATTGTTGCTGACCATGCCTATCTCTTTATGACCACAGTGTACCTATCTTCTGATGGCTATTTCCAGCAGGATACTGCCATAAAGCTCGAATCATCTCTGACTGGTTTCTTGAACATGACAATGAGTTCACTCTATTCAAATGGCCTCCACAGTCACCAGATTTCTATCCAATAGAGCACCTTTGGGATGTTCTGGAATGGGAGATTTGCATCATGGATGTACAGTTGACACATCTGCAGTAACTGTGTGATGCTATCACGTCAATGTAGACCAAAATCTCTGGGCAATGCATCCAGCACCTTATTGAGTCTATGCCACGAAGGATCAAGGCAGTTCTGCAGGCAAAAGGGAGTCCACACACGGTATTAGCAAGGTGTACCCAATAGAGGGGCCAGTGAGTGTATATATGAGTCTAACGGTGGGGGGGTCCCATAGGGTTCAATATTAGGACCATTATTGTTTTTGATTTACATGTTGCCACTGGGGGACATCATGAGGAAGTATGGAATTCGATTTCATATGTATGCTGACGATTGCCAACTTTACTTACCCTTGGGTTATAGAAGTGACTGTCCCATTATTACCTTAATGCACTGTCTAACTCAGGGGTGGGCAATTAATTTTTACAAGGGACCACATGACAAAACCCGTGTTGCACCAGAGGGCCACATCAACGACATCTTGAACCCAAGTCTGCTTAACTTTCTTAAATTGTAAAATTCACTAAATTACATGTCACAAATAGCTGGTGGTGATCAGAAGAATAAAACTAAAATAAAATCATGTAAACATTTATATTGGGCTATGCTATGTGAAATTGTGGCGCATATTCCAAATAAAACAAAAACAACCACCAAATCAATGTCATTTTATTTTAACACGTTTAACTCAACAAACAAGAAGTTTATAGAAATGCTACAAGACAATGACTTGTGTCATGTTTTCTTCAGTGAGAAATAAGTGAATTTTTCAGTGAGAATAATCTAGCCTGTTCTGGTTTTGAACAAGGGCATTGAAATCTGGCTGAATGGCTGAGGTGGCTATGCGAAGAACAGCTGAGAGGTAGTCATCAGTGACAGAGGACCTGTGTTTGGATTTGTTGAACATCACCGAGAATGTCTGTTCACATACATAGATCTAAAGAGGACTAGCATCCTCTGAGCATGATTCCTCAGGTGTGGAAAGTTCTCTTCTTTGAGGGAGGGATAAAAGTCCAGCAGTGAGACTGACCTGAACTGCTCTGCCAGAAGTGTGTCAGACTGCAGGTCAATGAGTTCCATCTGAACATCACTTGAAGCATTATCCACACTGCAGGTGAAGGGAGAAGAAACCATGTCCATTTCATTTTTAAGAGCTTTGAAATCTTGAAATCGCCTTGAAAACTCTGCATGCAGTACTTCTAACATGACTGAGTACTTGTGGAGGTGATTGGCATTTGGAATAGCCTCCTTTAGTGTTGGCAAGTGGGTCAGAAAGTTGTCCTTCACTTGGCTTGAGATAAGCTGCAACTTCCTCATGAAAGCCTTTACTGCACTGTACATCTCATGCACAAAAAGTCCCCTGCACTGCAGTTTGACATTTAGTTGGTTCATTAGTGCAGCCACATCCACAGCAAATCCGAGGTTGCCACCCAATCTTCATCTGAAAGCTCTGGGACTGCATGTCCTTTCTTTACACAAAAATCCTGAATCTGTTCTCTCAGATCCCAGACACCTTTCAGTACCTTGCTTAGGCTGAGCCACCTGACAGAGCAGTGGTAGCTGATGTCACCATGTTCCATCTCATTTTCCTCCAAAAGAGCAATGAATTGTCTGTGATTTAATGCTCTTGCTCTGATGAAGTTAGCAGTTTTAGTTACAACATCAACAACGTGGTCCATCTTTAACACTATCTTACACAACACTTCCTGATGTATAATACAATGCAAAAATGTCAATTTCTGCACAGGATTAATTTCTGTCACTTTATCCTGCATTCTCTTTGAAAGTCCTACATTTTTCCCAGTCAGATTTGGACAACCATCTGTTGTTACACCTTGTGACAGCAGTGTCTGTCACCTCATGGACATGGTCTGCTGGTAGTGTTTTCTGTGTTCTGTCCAGGATGACTGGTTGATGTGCACACAATCAGTCTTCTGTTTATGAATGTATGTGTTAATTTTGTATTTCTATTTTGAGTTACCAGTGACTTGGAGTTTCCCATGGAGTCTCACACCTGCAGCTCATCTCCTCAGGAAGCCTAATCGGCACTCCTGGGATCTACCAACTCCCAAGGGAGGGGAGATTCATGTTTATGCTTGTGTTTAATTTAATGTAGATGTTTTCTGTTATGGATAGGAAGTTTGTAATTATGATTTAGTTATTTGAGTTACCTGAATTGATTAGACTGGTTAGTTTGTGTGTGTGTGAGGATGTGTGTGTTAATTGTATGTTAATTGTTCCCCTCTTGTATGTAGAGTGGTCTGATCAGCCACTATTTAAGTTGAACCTGGTGTGTCTGAAATGTCTTTTGTTTTCTGGAGATGGTCTTGTGCTGTGATTGGGTTAAAGTTTCTGTTACCTGTGAAGCTGCTCCAAAATAAAATGGAGTTTTTTGAGTCTCATGAGTAGTGCTTCTCTGGCTGGTTGGGGCAAGTCCCTGACACACCTGCCAGATTGTCCCATTTCAGTCCTAATTTTTCCAAACATGCATTTACCTCTATGAATAAGTCATTGCCGGTTGTTGTTCCTTTCATTGACTGCATGGCAGCCAGCTCCTGCGTGACTTGAAAGTCTGCAGTTATTCCACGTAAGAAGATGAGAAGCTGGGCGGTATCACGCACATCACAGCTCTCATCCAAAGCCAGAGAAAAAATTCAAAGTCTGCAGCTCTGTTCTTCAGCCGAAGCTCCAAGTTCTCAGCGATGCCCTCAACCCGCCTCGTCACAGTACTTCGGGAGAGTGAGACGTTCTCAAACGCGTCCTTTTTCTCTGGGCATATCAGTGTAGCTGAGTCCAATAAGCACTCCTTAATGAACTCTCCATCAGAAAAGGCCTTACTTTTCCTGCAATATTGTGAGATATTACATAACTTGTCCGAACGGCAGCCTCTCTGCTGGTGTGAAGTTTGGTGAAAAGTCCTTGTTGGGTTTGCAGTTTTGCTAGCAATGCATCAGACACCCCTGCGCGCTATTTTTCAGACAGATTTCTGTATTTTTCCTCATGTTTGCTCGTGTAGTGGCGATTCAAATTGTAATATTTTAACACAGCGACCTGTGTACCACAGACCGAGCACACAGCTTTACCTTTAATTTCTGTGAACAAGTACTTGGCAGTCCATGTCCTGTTAAAAACGCAACATTCGTTATCAATTTTTCACTTCTTAGAGTGTGCTGCCATCTTGAGGCTAACATCATTTATGGTCGTTCACCTTCACTCAAAGCTCGCGACACGCAGATACGTCAATGTGGAAGTAGCGTAGCGGTTTTCAGAATAAAAAGCAGCACCGTCGTATTGCACTCACTACATATAATTACATAATCTATCTATTAGTAATTTATTATTGACCTCACGCGGGCCTGAAAAGGATACACAAAGGGCTGGATGTGGCCCGCAGGCCGTAATATGCCCAGGTCTGGTCTAACTGAGGTTAAGTCATGGTTGACGGACAATTTTTTTTATGTCTGATGAAACCAAGACTGAGGCAGTGCTGTTTGGGTTACATCATGATTCAGAGCGATCAATACTGGATTGTAGGGATATGAATGCCTACCTACGTTCTTTGGCAGTCAACTTAGGAGTGACATTAGATAACGCTTTCACCTTTGGGTGCGGTTGTACCGTCCTCTTTTTACCACTTGCAACGTCTGGCCAAAGTGAAGTCATTTTTAACTAGAAAGGACATTTTTATTTAGTTTCTTATATATTCTTTGTTTTTATCTTTTTTAGTTTAGTCCTGTTCAGCACCTTGGTGACATAATATGTGTCCGTAAAGTGCTTTTATAAATAAAAGTGATGATGATGATGAATAATCTCATATTTTAAAATTTTGACTTGAAATCTAAACATGTTCAGATACAGGTGCTGACCATTAGAATATCATGACAAACTTGACTTCTTTCAGTAATTCCATTGAAAAAGTGAAACTTGAATATTAGATTCATTCATTAAACACAGACTGATATAATTCAAATGTTAATTTCTTTAATTTTGATGATTATACCTGACAACTAATGAAAATCCCAAATTTGGTGTCTTAGAAAATTAGAATATCAATTTAGACCAATGCAAAAAAAAAAAAAAAAAAAGAATTTTAGAAATGTTGGCCAACTGAAAAGTTTGAGCATGCACAGCACTCAATATTTAGTTGGGGCTCCTTTGGCCTGCATCAGTGCAGCATGGCAAGGAGTCGATCACTCTGTGGCACTGCTCAGGTGTTATGTGTGCCCATGTTGCTCTGGCCTTCAGCTCTTCTGAATTGTCGGTTCTAGTGTATTGCATCTTCCTCTTCACAATACCCCATAGATTTTCTGAGGTTAAGATCAGGCAAGTTTGCTGACCAATCAATAACAGGGATACCATGGTCTTTAACTCATTCACTGCCAGCCATTTCCTGATCAGAAAAGCCCTTCGCTGCCAGCGTTTTTCAGCGTTTTTACTGTTTTATTATGAGTCACAGAACGTTGCGCTCTATGATGATGTCAATGCCAAAACTACCAAAACAACCAAAATAAAGAGTAGACTCACTTCTTACATCAGGAAGAATCCGCTCGTTTCGAGCGTTATCCGTTCTTTCATAATCGGTTGTCGAATTGTGATCGGCGGAATCTTTTCTGGTTCGTGCCTCACTTTTTTTTCCAGCAGCAGCCTAAAATGCTCTCCTAACACATGGATTTTCTGCTTCCTGATCACATGACGTGTGACATACACGGATGAAGATCGGCTTTAGAGCTGGGATGTTTGTTCCCACAGTGCGGGGGCTTGTTCCAACGCCCACACAGTAAAAAAATACAAATAACGACTTTAGTGTTATTGGCAGTGAACGATTGGATTTAAAATGATGACTTTTCTCATGAATGGCAGTGAATGCTTTAATTACTAATGGCAAGAACCCAAGGACCAACTGATTAAAAAAAACCTTTTAAAAGCCTAGAGGGCATCAAATCCAAGGGAGATCCAGCAGGTTTTACAGAGTTAACAAAACCCGAAAGGCAGTCCAATGTAAGCGGCTCAAACCGACTAAAAGTGGCTGAACAGGGACCAGAAAGAGTTTGACAGGGACTGACAGAATCTGAGCTCTGATATTGATTATTTAGTCCACAAAAACCTCAAAAATGCTTTGCAAGACATCATATATACGTATGTGTGTGTGTGTATATGTATGCATACTTTGGTGCATAAACACAGCCAACAGACAACTCTTCTTTTCTTTCTTCTTCACTTTATAAATTGAAATTGTTATCCAACCAGTCCAGAATTTGGTTCAAAGTTAATTTAGAATTATACTGTTGTTTCATTTGTATTAATGTTATTTTAGTTAAAAGGGGCAGATAACATACGTTTTTCTTCCTTTTGTCCCCTTTCATTTAAATTTTAGTAATTTAGTTTTGTATATTGATTTTAATGTGAATAAATGAAAAAAAAAGTTGAATATGCAAATGTATTAATAAACAAGTTTCACTTTTCGAATAGAATTACTGAAATAAATAACTTTGTCATGGTATTCTAATTTTATGACCAGCATGTGTGCATTTTAAACTCAAACTATTTTGAGGTACCTTGTTCACCAGGTGTAAGGCGTGTTCGGCATCTGTGCGAATACAAGCCCCAATGTACCAGTCCTCCTTGCAGTAGGTCTGCCAGCAGAAGTCAGAAATAAGTCAGATTGAGATAATAAAGACAATTCTTTATTCTCATACCAATCTGGATTACTTAGTTTATGCAGCATGTGTACCTTTGGCTTGTCCATAGGTAGAAGCTCAAGCTGGTCGATGTCTTCTTGAGTTTGGGGCCATTCATGGTGATAGCGTCTTGATGGAACTCTTTCTTTAATTAGACCATTATATTAATATTATTACTGGAGAATTGTAATGATGAAAAAAGTATCTCCAACATATTTACCAAGGTTGTGGTGCACTCTAAACAACACAGAAAAACATGCATATTATGCACATGGAAAAACGTCAGAAAAGGAGCCTGAGAACTGATAATCATACCTTTTGTCTAAATCATGAGTCTCCAAATCCATAGAATGCCTTTGATGTGCCAGAGGGCCTGAAGCCTTTCTAGTTGGCGTCTGTGGACCTGCAAACATATTCCACATGGTATCAAAATGGACATTAAAAAAAATTACATTTCCTCTATTCTTACCTGTTCTTGGTAAACTGATACTTTGCTGGGAAAGAAAAAAAAATCACATTATGCTTTTAAACAAAAGTTAAACCTGATGCAAATTTCTTCATATTTTACTGCAAAAATAACAAACAAAAAATATGTATCTGTACATTTTCTTTATGTAGAATTGAGCAGAGACCTTCTGGGCCTTCTGAACGTCTTTCATAGGGTTTTATTGGGCACTGAGATGCTTTAGTATTCATTTCTTTTTAGTCAGTTTGTTGTTCTTGAACCCATTCCCAATCTCCTAAAATACTCTCTCTCTGCTCCTCAAAGCTGTTTGAGATAAATGGCAGTTATAGTCTAGCTTCTTCTACTGACTCACTCTTTTGTTGAATTTACAAAAGAAGGCTGAACACATCAACACACCATGTGTAAGGGGTGTTAGCTGCAAACTTTTCATACTGGAAATTTGTAAGACGCTTTAGACAAAAGCATAAATATAAATGGATCCACTGACTGATGATGGATCAGATCTTTCAGCCTCTTTGTTGCTTTTGTTTCATTTTTAACTGACATATTTTTCAGATACTGTAATCTGCCGTAAATAGAGATTAAATGTTTGCAGTTTCAAAGAGAAGAAAATACTTATTAAGACACATTACACCAACAAACTAGCTTATTTAGCTGCAGTTAGGTGTTTTCTTCCCATATGTGCTCTGGCTAATCTAATATCCATTGTTGTTTTTTTATTTTTGTGTAAGTGTGAGATGACCAATGTTATTATTCTAAATCCATCTAAAGATTGGGTTTTCAAGTTGGCTTTAGTCTACAAGACCTCCATGCAAAGTTAATGGCTTTGGTCTAATGTGTAATGCCGTTTGTATGTATTGTCTATGTTTAAATAAATCTAGAATGAACTATTCAAAATTATTTTATACATAAAAAGTATGTGCAAATGTACTATATAAATTATTTTAAGTATAATCATTGTATTGAAAGATTTAAACCATTTAACAATTTTCATTAACTGAAACCATCTAGGACCATTTATTCTGATAAGAAGGTGTGTGTTGCTGGGTTTTACCGTGACCTTAAAGGTCAACTTCACTCATAGTTTTACTACATTTGCAGTACTCTCTTAATGGATGAATGCCTTGTAAGCCATTCTCTGGGGGAAAAAAAGCTCAGATGCTCCTGTTTGAGGATGGAGAACCCAGCTGGAGGTGAAAGTATCTTTAGATGGCAGGATTTGGAGTCTTATTTCCTGATATTTGGACATTTTGCCTCTGATTGTCTAACAGCAATGCAACTCTATCACTGACTCTGTTTGCTTTGCAACGTTGAGGTTTTATCTCCACAAATAACTCAAGCCTGGAGGAGTTCCACTGTGTGGTTGTGTTGCTAATGCTAATGGTTAACTTCTACTAGCTGAGATGTTCTCTGCTGTTTCCTGGATGCTAGACCAACAACAATTCCCTGTTGTGAATCAAGACGGGTGAGTCTATGAATGTTTTTGGTGACAGTGTGACGTAGATCTGTCAGGCTTTTCTTTAATGAGCGATTTTCCATCTATTTTCTATCAGAATCTAATGCAGGAAATAAGGGTAAGAGACATGTTCAGCCTGCATGTTACACTCAGAGTTACTAATAATTTAAAATAATAATAATAAAAAAGTGGTTTCTCAGTGAACCTGCTTTTGCTGCATTACTTATGTATTAATTGTCCTAGGTCATTTTGCTTCAGGGTTCTATCTGACCTTCAATAAACTAGTTAAAACTTACACAGTCACATATATCAGGCGCAGACACCACATAATTCACTGTTTACTCATATAGCATCATGCAGTCATGGTCTACATAGTCTTTTCGTTTTTAATACAATCAGGGATTGCCATGACAAAGAAGTGAGTTGCCCCCACGTGCACTAGATGATGTCAGCCATGAGGAGGGACTCTTTTGGAAACATCCAAAGAGCTGGGAAGTCCTGTAGTTAGGCTTGTACTCAGGCTTGTGTTTACAGTCCCGTGGGGATAGAGCTTTTTCAGTGGCTGGCACTAGGCTCTGGAACAGTCTGCCCGTAGAACTGAAGACCACTCAAAGTATGGAGCATTTTAAGTCAAAACTAAAAACTTATTTATTTGATTTGGCTTTTAGTAGTTGAGTTGTGTATCTATTCTCTTTTATCGGTTTTTTTGTAGTTTTATTGTTGTATCTTGTCTTATTTTAAACTGGTGTCTGTGTTTACACTCATCCTTTTATTCATAGTTTTTATCATATCCTTTGTTTTTAATGCCATCATTTTTAATGTTTTACTGGAGCATGTTTGATTTCATGGCATTGTTTTGCTCAGCACTTTGGGTTGCTAGAGCAACCGTAAAGGTGCTATATAAATAAAGTTGACCTTGACCTTGTACTATTTTATTTGCTTTTTTATATAAATCAAGATAAATCGTTTTAATTGAAGCATTGTATTAAGTATTAAAGTTAAAGTGAGTTGCCATAGTTGAAATAGTTGAAAAGCTCTGGGCGTCTCTTCCCAGTGAGGAAAGAACCAGGAAGGTTTGGACCAGACCGTTTCTGACCGAGCTGCAACCAGCCACGGACCGGATCATGGACTAAAATCCAACAATTTGTTGCCCTATTTTACCATGAAGTTGGTCTTTCTGGTTTAGTTATTGTGAGATCTGTTCGAGAAGATAAGATAGATATCCTAACTTTATTTTCATGGCAGGTAGCTGCTGATGTTCATCTGAGAGATGTCTGAAGTTTAGGGTTCCTCATCTCTTTTCTCCTTTAAAGCAGATGTGGTTTGTAAAGTCAGAGAAGACTTAGAAATTGCACTCAGATATATGATTGTTTCTGTCCCTCCCTACACACAGGCCACTTTATAAACCTTAGTTTGGCCAGTTCTTTCATTATGGCTCTTGGATGAATTGTTATACCACACCACATCACCCCGCTTCTCCTCCAGCTTCACTGGCTGCCAGTCAACTTCAGGGTTCATTTCAAGATCCTGGTTCTGGTCTATAGGGCCTTACATGGACAAGCACCATCTTACATTGGTGATCTTCTTAGTCCCTACACCCCCAGCAGGTCCCTGAGGTCCAGTGATCAAAGCCTACTGGTTGTGCAGCACCAGACTAAAGACCAAAGGTGACAGATCATTTGCTGCTGTGGTCCCCAGACTCTGGAACTCTCTCCCCCTGAGCCTGAGATCAGTGGACTCAGTGGTCTCCTTTAAAAAGCATCTGAAGACTCACTTGTTCAAGCTGGCTTTTGTATGACCTTCTTCACCACTCTCTCTTTATTCTGCTCTCCCCACCTATTCCACCTTCCTCAGGATCCACTGATTTCCCTCTTTCCTATTCACTCAATGCTTTTTTAAATTTTTACATTTTTTGTTTTTGCGAAGCGCCTCGTGATTTTTATCTTGAGAGGCGCTATAGAAATTATATTTTCTTCTTCTTCTTCTTCTTACCACTGATCTGGAACCAAGTTTAAATTCACAGACACAATGAAATACCTTTAATAGAGCCATGCAGGACCACTTCATATAATTTCAGTAAAGTATGAACCCATATAATGGTTGGTTAGGAATGTTTGATTACTTACTTTTTCACAGCTCTTTGGTTCTTTGCTGAAACAGGAAGAATGTATGACATGATTAACAGCTGCATCTGCAATCCTGGGATCTAACCAGCAGATGGCAGCACTGCTACACAGAACTGGTTGTGACATTGGGTTTTTGACCAGTTGAGCAAACAGCTACTGTATAGAAGAATCAGGAAACATGTACTCACTCTTTGCTGCACGGCTCTTGTAGAGCAAATCCACTAAATTTGTTGGGTAACTCTGAGGTAAAAGGTGAACACCTGCCAGACATAAACTCATTCCGTAATGTCATAATTAATAAAACTATTATTATTAGTAGTAATTACCTTTGTGAGTCCTGGCAAATGAAAAAACAAACAGAGAAAAAAGGTTAATTAATGAGAGATAAATCACTCAGTTTATAGCAATAATCAAAGTATACGTTTACGTGTTCTTTTGTCTCTGCAGGTGTTGGTCTCCTATCTGCACATGTGACATGGGAATAAATGAGATTTGGCCACAGGTCAGACAGCCAAAATGCTCTTAAGTATTCACTGTTCTTACCTAATTTGGTCTTTCGTCGCCCCGGCTTCAGTTCTCTGTTTATAGCAGGACCTGTGACTGAAAATCATAAAAGTGAAAAATAATTATGGAAGTCAGAGCAGTTGGTTCCTTATGAAAACTTTCATTTTTTCCCTAAACTTAAAAAAATCTTGCTTAGTTGATAAAGTTGTTTTCACTCATGCCTTTTTTTATATACTTAAGATATAAAAGTAGTTTATTATATTTAACCTTGTGTCCATAAAAATTTGGGCCAACTATAGGAACCTCTGCCAGTGCGCCCCAGGGCAGCTGTGGCTACATCGTAGCTCATCACCACCAGTGTGTGAATGTGTGTGTGAATGGATGAATGATACACTGTAGTGTAAAGCGCTTTGGAGTCCTTACTCTGAGAGGCGCTATACAAGTGAGGGTCATTTATCATTTATTCCTGGCTGACAAGGGAGGTCTACAGGTTTCTGGGAGCCTGGAACGCTGCTTTTAGAGGAGGAGATGAGGCTGGTCTGAGATCAGAAAGAGCCAGAAGGTCTGGTAGCATCAGACTAGCCATCACTCACCCAGATTCTAGGAACTGAAATGTGAGAATACTGTTGTGGGACTTCAGTTCAGTTTTAAACACCATTATTCCTCAGCAGCTGATATAGAAACGGGACTGTCTATAGAAACAACTCTGAGTGAAAGACCACAAGTGGGTCGGCACCAAGACATCCAGCACGATGTGCTCTCTATGCTTTAACAGGCTGATTAATGACTTTGTCAAGTTTAGAAACAACACCCCTATGGTGGGACACATCAACAACAAGTCAAACTGATATAACGTGAGCCAGCTGGTGGAGAGAGTGAGAAACACTAATTTCCTGGGATCGTTCTTGGAGCAGCAACATAGCCTCGCTGGCCAGCAAAGCTCAGCAGCAGCACCTCTACTTCCTCTGTTCTAGAAGAACCAGAGAACCAGCCCCCATCATTACCACTTTCTACCACGGGACCATCAAGAGTATCCTGGCCAGCGGCATCACAGTGCGGTACAGCAGCGGCACCACATCCTGTCGAATGTCTGCATTGCATGGTGAGCGTAGGTGAGAAGATAATCGGTGCCCCTCCCCCCCAGGACATTTAATAAACCTGCCTGAACCAACAAAGCAAAGAGCGTTGTGGGTGACTTCTGTCTCTTGCCGTTCATGCACATTTTAATTTTATATTTTGCAATATTTTACTATTTTTCTGTTTGCACCAGGGCCATGAAGAAACACCATCTCCATTATTTGTATGTCTTACACAAATGGCAGTCTTGACAATAAAGAGAAATTGGTTAAAAGTGAATTTATCTGCAGGGAGGAAGTAAATGTACTCGAGCTGACAGCTACACAGCCTCTGCAAAACCACAACATCACCTATGTAGGTTATTAAATTACTGCATTTTTAACTAACAGCAAAATGCAGACAATCAAAAATAAACAGATTTGTGGTGAATGGGACATCTAAAAAGTGTTAAAAATAAGAACCCATCATTTTTTTTCTTTCTGAATGTAAAAATGGGTCAGTCACAGCAGACACCATTGTATTGTTTCTTTCAGAGTAGAAAGGATCAGATACCTGCCAGGTACAAAAAGGTTTCACAGCTGAACTTTGCACCGAATCTCTGCTCCAAGACCAGTTTAGTGAAAATACATTTCTTTGACCCTTTTTCAGTGTGTGTGAGGGTATTTCTTTACTTATACACACACACACACACACACACACACACACACACACACACACACACACACACACACACACACACACACACACACACACACACACACACACACACACACACACTTTAAAGCCTAAACTTGAACCTTTAAAAAAAATCAAAAAGTAAAATAAAAACGTGTAAAATGTAACCAGAAAGAGTAAAAAAAAAAAAGGTACAAAATTGCAGTGGTTTTAAAAGGGAAACATTTGAATAACACAAAAGTTTAATAAAAATAAGAATAAATAAATTCTCTAATGACACTTAAAAGTTGAAATGTATCAAGTTCGCTTTAATACGTTTAGCGAGGCTGATTCAGATATCTAAATTTGGAGCCTTCCTGCACAGTGTTTCACACTTTTTTTTTTTTTTTCAGAACAGTGACGTAACGACTTCATCTGATCAGGTCAAGGTTTAAGTCAACCTTCCAGTTTACCTGGAACTCGGACCTCTTGGGTTGGACATCTGGGCGGGGTCCTACGCTGATTGAATGGAAAGCAGAGTTAAGGATGGAACAGAAGCAGAACAATTGTACAAGTAAAATGCTACTTTCATTAAAAAAAACAATAAAAATATGCTTACAGTGGAGACTGATGAAACACTCTGGTTCGGATATGGCCTCAAACAATCCCTGTCTGACAAGCAAATGAAACCATGATTGCACCAGCAGTAGAAAAGAGACAAGTCTCAGTAGTTTCGGTGTTGACCCACATTTTAAATGCCCTAAGTCTGTATTCTCATGTGAATTCCTGCAGCAGCAGTACACAGAAGCCACAGATTGATCACAGATGGAGAAGAGTTTAAGTGGGAACATTTTAAAGCTACGTTGCTGGAGACATGCAGCTCTGAAGCCTCTGACTGTGGGCCACATTCATGCAGGATAGTAAAGACAGTCTGTCCACGCTACCTGGAGTTGCACCTCCACTTCTGGATAATTGTAATCCCCTGCAGTCTGACTCAGCCAACAGATGGCCCAGGAGCATGTCATGCTCACTCAGCAAGAGCTCTCGCTTTCATTCTCACCATAGAGTAAAGATGTTTATTCTGGTGGGTTTTTTATTTTCTTTTTGCATGCACCGTTTTTAGTTTCATCCTAATTATATTTACCAGAGCAAACTCAGCCCTGGTGTGTCAAATAAAGTGCAACATAAGAGAACTAGGCCGTTTTGGCTTGCTTTTACCTCCTTGCGGTGCGTTCGTCTTTTTAACACCTTAGTCTAACAGCTGAAGTGTCTCTCCAGCCTTTGTTAGTGTCTACAGGAGTGGTACATCACTAAATTATACAAATCAGCTGTTTTCATGATCTAAAACATGCAGGAAACGTGCTGGAGTCTCAACAGAGCGGCCACCAGTCTGAAGCTTCAAGTGGAATATTCTGGCCACAGGCTGCACAGTGGTTAGCACCTGGGTTCAAATCCTGGGGTCTCCTCTCTGCAAGGAGTTTGCATGTTCTCCCTGTGCATGCATGGGTTCTCTCTGGGTACCCTGGCTTCCTCCCACAGTCAAAAATGTGACTTTCAGGTTGATTGGCCTCTCTAAATTATCCTTAGGTGTGAGTGTGCATACATGGTTGTTTGTGCTGTGTGTCTTTGTGTTGCCCCACAGTGAACTGACAACTGGTCCTGGGTGTTTGCCCAAAGACTGCTGGAGATGGGCACCAGCCAACTTGTGGCCTTGTGTGGATAACTGGGTATGGAAAATGGATGGATGGATATTCTGGCCACAGGGTATGAACTGGTTTCATTAATCCTGTAAAGGCTCATTTTACCACATATTGGCTCAAGAAAATTATTTAAAATATGAAAAAAGTAGCAAAGTGGCATTAAAAGTGGTTGTGAAATAATGCTATATTTATTGACCTATTCATTTTATATATTTTTTTGATTTTAGGAGAAAGTAGACTCATGTAAATTTATGTTTAGGTGTGTCAGAGATCTGCTTTTGTTGTTCCCCATTTTGCAACCTTTATTCGTTTATTAGGTGCTTTTAAATTAAAACTGAGGGTGATAATTACAGAATCAGACGTCCACATTCACATAACCCTCAACTCACATTTAAATAAAGCCAAAAAAACATATATATATATATATGGTATAAAGTAGAATGTACACATGAAAATCCATAAGGAGGGGTTAATGCATTTTTAAAACTAAATTAAACAAACATCAAAATGTTTTAAAAGGCGAAGATCTAACTGACAGCAGATTTGCTAAATCACATTGCTTACACAGGAAATAAAATCAGAATGATAGAGAAGCGTGTGTCACTACCTGCATATGCTTGGTCTTCGATTATACGCCTCGCAGGAAGAATGTGCACTCTGAGCACTTCCTCCTGGTCATCCACCACATCATACTCAGGCTCCATTATACTGTTGAAATAGTCACATGTCATAGTTGGCTTTCGTTTTTGCTCCGTGAAGAGACAGTTACATCTTTTCAACCCTACAAGAGTCTGTCACACAGTTAATCTGCTTTTTCTTCCTCTTCATGTCACAGGATCTACTGACAATTCTTTTAAGATGTTCGTATCGTCCCAGAAATGTCACCTATTCCGAAGGGGGAGGGAAATTATTTCACATTTCTGAAAACATTTTTTTTTATTGTTAATGATGTCCAATCACAGAATTCAAATGTTTCACACGTCTTGTGGTTTGTAAAGGACTCATATTTAATTTGAGCAATTATGCAACATTCAGGTCAGAGCCGAATCAATCAGGAATTATATATATATATATATACACACAATCACACTTCATTTTATTAATTATATAGTTTTAGAGAAAGTGGGACTGTTTTTTAAAAACCTAGAGCTGCATTGTGTCCAGTTCACTTTACATAAATTAATTTAAATTAAACCCAAGCATCTCAAAGAAGTACACTTTGGGTCTAGTTCACTATTCTATTGGTTTAACTAACAAAATTAGTAGTGCACAAATAAATTAATATTTATTTGTGGGAAAAGCCAAATAGTTTATTAGGATTTCAATAGAGCATAATCATAGATCTAAATGTAACACATTTGTCTGCTCATTTCCTTTAAATAACAACATATTTTTAATAGTGCACCTTTCATGAAATATAATTAAGAAGAATAATTAAAATTTGTCAATCCAAAAAAATGAAAAAAATAAACAAAAACAAACAAAATGTTCATTTAAAAAACACCTTTTTTGTTGTTGAAAAATGTATACAAAGACTCCATGTGATCTCGGCTTATATGAATAGATAAATATTTCATTCTGAACTAAATTCTGCAACTTCCGATTCCCAAAGTTTTCCCCTGAGAAAGTTGGTGTGAAAGCAGAGTACGAGCACCATAACTCACCATTATCTCAGCAAACTCCTTCTCTGCAGCTAACTAGGGGGTGAAGCAGAAATAAAAAACATCATTAGTCGCGGCTGCGCTAAAGAATGTGTCCTTCCGACACAGTTTACTTTTGGATTTGTCTTCCTTAGCAGTTCGACATTCAGAGGAATGAGGTCTTTATTTAAAACAAATCAGCGCTGTGGTTCTCTGCTGCTTTCCCCTGGATTCAGACACTGACTTTTTCATATTTAAGAAAGTCTAAATGACATTTTTTGAATCATTAGCAGAGGAAAAACAACTGATTTAAGATTGTGAAATTGTTTTATTCTACAGTAAAAGGAATGTGATGTTTAATTTAAATGTGTTATTTGGGAGTGTGAGAAAAGCATAGAAATTCCAAAATGAGTAATTTAAGAATAAAGCAAGTTAATCCAGTTTATCTTTTATCACCTAAAACCAAAACGAATTAGGATTATTTTTGTTGACTAAAGAACATCAGCTGATGAAAATGTGATTGTTGTTCAATCTTTCCTCTGTAAACACAAAACAACTTGTAACTTTAAGCTCACAGTTCTCTTTAACCTGATTGCTTTGATTAGTTTAAGATTATATAAAGATTCTGAATGTGGGTTTTATTAAGATGGAAGTCAAAAACATCACAACTGTAACAAATAAAGACTTGAAGTATCTGGCTTTACGTGTACCATACCATACCAAGTTTATTTGTATAGCACATTTAAACACGGCAAGAGAGCCGACCAAAGTGCTGAACAAAAACACATAATAAAAACAATAAAATATAAAAACTAAACCCATTAAAATCGAGTAAGTCAAATGGAAAAGAAAATGTAATGAGACTCTCATGACTTACATAAATGTACTATTACATAATAGTCAAATTTATGTGCATCAGTTAAAGATGTAATCTGAGTACAGATCAGGACTACGGTCCACCATCTGCATTAGGAAAAGGAATCCAGATGGGTTAACATGTAAACACATCAGGAAAGAGTGAAAATAAATAAAATAATTCTGCTAAAAAATAATATAATTATCTCTGAACAGGTTTCTGATGAGTTAGACTCCTCATTTATGACCGGAAGCATTCATTTCAAACATGATTGACTTTTACATCAATAACAAACAAAAAGTGTCAATAAGAACAATCACGGTCAACATCTTGCTTTGGAATTCATCTTTAAACTGCATGCAAAGGATTTTCTGCTGAAATTATCCATGGTAGTGACCGGAAATACAAACGATGACGTGTGATTTTCAGATGACTTGACTTGTTAAAGGGTTAAAATCGCAGCCTTAGCTCAAATATTTGAGTAAATGCTTTGTATAAATGATCTAAAGTCTTGTCTGATGTGAATATTCTGAAGGTAGGTCAGGATGGAACTACAGACAGGTTTTGGTGTTTAAATCCATTTAGATGTGAAGGAAAATCAAAGAGGAAGCAGCCCAACCTAAAATAGAAGGCAGTGCTGTTCTAGTGACAATCAGGGGAAATTTTAAAAGGCCAGCAGAAGTAACAGGCCACCAACTATGGTCTCAGGCTGTGTGGTACAGAACTCACTCTAGCTACTTTTTCACAGCTTCCTACAGGAAGTGGGGTGAGATGAGGTGTATGAGAAGGAACCTGAATAGATTTCTGGATTTAGCATCGGGGACCAGGCAGAAAAGAAACTCCAGCTCCATAGAAATGCTGTAGAGTATTTGTTGTGACAACAAGCTTCATCATCACAATTACAGCCAATAAAGGCTTGAAATACCTGGTTTTGCATGTAATGAGTCCATCTCACATATTAGTTTAATCTTTTAAGTTGGATTTCTGACATAAACAAACGTTTGCATGATTTTCAATTTTTTTGAATTTCACCTGTGTACCCCGTTACAAATGGGGTATACAGGTGAAATACAAATCTCCAACACTTTCTGGTTTGCTTAATCATGACCTTTGACCTTAATCATGACCTTTGATCTTAACCCGAACAAACAAAAGCTTGCAGTGCTCTAGATGGTGTTTTTTTTTTCAAATGTGTTGTTTGTAAGGGGATTTACAGGGTTATATTGTTTGTTTTTGTCACATTTAAAGGCTTCAGATCAATACACAAAATTTAATATCAGACAAAAAAGCTGAATAAATACAAAAGCTAGTTTTCATCTAAATTTTTCTAAAACAGTGGTTCCAAAACTTTTCAGCTTCAGACCCACAAAATAACCATTTTAAGGACACACGACCCCAGATATGTCAGATTTCTGTGATTCAACCATACAAACACACTTAAAAGCTGAATAATTCAGGTAATAAAAAAAACACTTCAACTAATATTCACTTCTATCCATTTATGACTATTTAATTTAGTTTTTTGTAACAATTATACTAGAAATAGAGCTTCAGCATGTTTTTCTACTTAATTTCAACCATCTAAAGCCTCCATAGTGGGGTCCTGACTACAACTTCAGGAACCACTGATCTAAACCAACCTGGCCTAATAAGAATCACTGTTTGAGCCCTATTTCTAATAAATGGGGTGATCTACATAATTTTTTGGGCAAATGTGAGACGGCTCTTGTGTTCTTTTTGGAATTCTCACATAGATGCCTTTTTTCTCCAACGTTTTGCTTAATCATGACCTTTGACCTTAACCCAAACAAAGAAAAGCTTGCAGTGACGGTGTTTTGGGTAATTTTGTTACTAGATTCCTGTAGAGGTAGATGTGATGTGTTGCCATTGAGATCTTTTAGCAAACTTCATGTCAGAAAGTTTCTATTGAGGAGATTTTTTTACAGTTCTGGCAGAAACAGTGAAACCTAACGCAACTTTCCAAACGGTTGATCAAAATTATTTTAACATGAGCTGGAAATTACCTTTTTCACATAGGAACTGGTTGGTTTGGATAGCTTTTTGTTTCCATTAATAAAATAAATCATTTAAAAATAGCATTTTTTATTTACTCATGTAATCTTTTTTCTGGTATTGAAATTTGTTGATCTGAAACATTAAAATGGGACACAAATGCTTGGAGGGTAAATATTTGTATTGCACAGATTTTCAAAATATTTTAGTTTATTTTTTTAATGTGGTTTTATTACATTTTTATGTTTGTGTATTGTATTTTAAAACACTGACTAAATAAAATTCCACATATATTTTAAAACTTTAATCATAAAAGTTGGAGGGAACTCTGAGCAGTATCAAATGTGATCCTTTGATTACTTTTGTTTATGATGATTGGTCATTTTAAGTGTTGATTTTGTTGCTTAATTCAATAACGGCTGTTTAATGAAATTAAATTGCTACATCACAGTTTAGATCAATCAATCAATCAATCAATCAATCAATCAATCAATCAATCAATCAATCAATCAATCAATCAATCAATCAATCAATCAATCAATCAATCAATCAATCAATCAATCAGTCATTTTATATATAAAGCCCCTTTCCACCCCAATCAAGGGGGTCCAAGGTTCTGAAAATAGTGCAAAGAAGCAGCACAATAATAAAACACCTCTATGATAAAACACAGAGATAAAACATTTAAAAACAAAAAAAAAGAGCTACAAACAATTAAAATAGTGATTAAAAACATTAAAATGTGAATTAAAAACAACTAAGAAACATATCTAAATACAGCTTAAGCATTGCTTTAAAAGTGGGCAGCGATGTGGACTGTTTGATTTCTTGTGGGAGTTGGTTCCAAAGCCGAGGACCCAGAACTGCAAAGGTACGATCACCCCTAGACTTACGCTTTGATCTCGGCACCACCAAAAGTTCACTCTGACCCGAACATAGCGATCTTGCAGGGACGTAACGGGTCAGCAGGGAGGCTAAATAAGGTGGGGCTGATTGAAAAACAAGGACCAGGATTTTTTCCAAGATGCGACTCTTTACCGGTAGCCAGTCCAAAGCTGTCAGGGGTGGACTTACGTGCTCCATACAGAAATCTGGCAACAGTGTTTTGGACCAGCTGCAGCTGAGTCATTAACCCTCTGAATGAAGGTGTTGCAGATTTTCAACAGTTAAAACCCACCTACCTGGTTACTCCACATACGTATTTCATGAGCATTTTTTAGCTCAGAAGTACCCCTGAAGGACTTAGTTGTTCGTCCTTTTATCAAAACTTATTTTGAGCCTGAGAGGGTTAAGGACTGGCTCAAGCCAGCATACAGGGAGTTGCAGTACTCTAGCCTAGAGATGATAAAAGCATTGGCTACAGTTTTCAACTCCTGTTTTGTTAAGATTGACTTAATATTAGATAAGTGCCTTAACTGATTAAAAACAGAAACAAACAACAGAGTTCACCTGACTATCTAATCAGAGTCTATCTTGACACCCAAGTCTGTAATCGCGGACTTCTCGTAGGGGAGCAACGATGAAAGGTCCAATCCATGGGGCTGGGATCATTTAGAGTAAAAACTATTATTTCAGTTTTCCCCTCATTTAAAGACAGGAAGTTGGACCCCATCCATTGGGTAACATCATGCAGGCAATTCATCAGCTGCTGTATGCTACCTCTGGCCCCCTGTTTAACAGGAAAAAATAGCTGACAATCATCAGCATAGAGATGGAAATTAATGTTATGTTTTCTAAACAACATTCCCAGTGGTAGCAGATAGAGGGAGAACAGCAGGGGGCCCAAAACAAAGCCCTCAGGAACCCCCCACCTATCATTTGTTTTTATGTTTGTTTATGTATTGTGTTTTTGACCATTAATCAAAAGAAGTTTCATCTTTAGCAGAACACTGCTTCACCTTTTCAAACGTTTGATCTACTTTTACTCCACACACACGTTTACGTTTCACTTTGCACAAACTCAGCAGAACAAACGTAAGTTAAAGAAAAAATAGAAGTTACCTACTTTTTCTGAAGACAAAAAGCACATCTGCATCAGAGAGTTTCTAGAAAAGTGCCCCTCTTAGGTTTGTGCTTCTGGTAATCACCTGCTCCTTTTGTGCAGACAGAAGCACTCGAGTGTTACCTATCAGAGTTGAGCAGCCCACTGCAGTAACCTAAAACAACTTCCTGTGTGGCGGCTGCCCTGTAGTTTGGGGTCTGTTTTAGACACTGAACAGTGATGTGTGAAGGGCTTCCGCATCGGTGTTCTCATGCTAGTTCGGAGAATGCACAAACCTTTCTTTATCATTATTATTTATTATCTCAGAAATCTCTGCATCAAGACTTTTCTATAAAATATTCCCCGTGTTCGGCTTTTGTCACATGCTCTTTTTCAATTTTTGCGTGGCGTAATTTTCACCCTTTACCCATTTCCAGAACCACCTGTTGAGTGTCTTTAAAAGGCAGCACAAGATCATAAGTTCTATAAATTAGGGTTCGTTGTTTCTGCTGATTTGAGCAGGATCATTCAGACATTTCAACATGAAGTACAACGGGAGCCAACGTGACATTTACTTGTTTTATTATCATCTGGTTTCATTTCTCCATCAAACAAGAAGCTGAGCCAAAACTGGAACTTTTTATGATATTTAATTAAATCTTAACCTTTGAAAGAACAACCCTCCCCAGTGCAAGTTTTGTTTTACCGGCTGAAACGAATAATAAAAGCTCTAAAACGTTGCACTCTGCAGTAACTCACATCTTTTTGTAACAGATTTAAGAACACATTGAGGTAGCTAACACATATGAGCCACCAATCTGTAATGTGTGATATGGAATAAAAAAAAGAGAGATATGCAAGCCAGAGAGATACATAACAGCTAAAAATATATATTTGCAACATATCTAAGCTCCAGTTGTGAAGCTGGGTTTTTATCTGTTTCCCAGCAGGGTGGGCTGATAATAGCCAGAGATAAAGCAGGGAACACTGAAGTGAGGTTCAGCTGAAAAAAAAGCCTCGTTATTTAACACGCTAAACACTGTGGTGCTCACTGATTATTCAGCAAAGACAATAGCACAATTAAAGGTAAATCCTGCCCTATTATACAACTGGATTCATCAATATTAAGCAGTTTTACTGGTCATGAAAACTCCACACTCACTAAAACCTTTGATAAAGTGGTATGCTGAGAGCTACCAGATAGTCTTCATTAGGACAAAAACCAAAAGAAAAGCTTTTTTTTCTCCAGGAAGACCAGTAAACAGATACTTTTTAAGTACTTTTTAAGCTTATATAATGTCTGGTTAAATGAAAACCCTTGAAGCGAGTCTGAATCTGTAACAAAACAGGCTTTGATACTCTTATCTCCAGCAAGATGGCGCCCATGAGTGGCTGTGCGTCTGCTAGGCTCCTGATCTGTTTTGGTTACTTGTTGTTTTTTATTGTTTTTTCTCTATCTGGTGCAGAGTCCCTGCTAACATATGATCGAGACTTACTGTTGTCGATCAGGTCCGCGATGATCAACCTCCAGAACTCCGATACCAGACCGGCTTTCCCACCGCCTCTGGAACCTGGCGTTAACCCAGATCTCGGCCCTCTGTTACCTGTCGGCCTGCCGCTGCCCATGAGGCCATGGAAGAGGAAACGGGGGAAGAGAGACGGCTTCTTCGTTCAGCTTCGAAAGATCCTGAGAGGCGAAGCTCTGCCTGATCGCTGCTCTGCGGCTGTGTTGTGGCGGATCCAACAGAAATTTAACGGAGTTGGGTTGATCTCACTGCTAAATGGAACCCCTGATGCGGGAAGCTACCTGAAGGCGTGGGAGACAAAGAACCTCCGCGGGCGTAGCCTGGAGTCGCTACGTAGCTTAGCCCGCCGGCCGCCCGCCATTAACAAGCCTGCGGCACACACATTGCCAGATTCCTCCGCGAAAATGATGTTGATTAACGCGCGCTCCATCGCTAACAAGTCTCACATCCTCAACGATCTGTTCCGGACCAAAAAATTAAACTTTTTGTGGATTTCTGAGTCGTGGCAGTGCGAAAATGACGTCACTCATCTCCGTGAGCTCTGTCCTCAAGACTGCTCTTTCTTCTCTGCTCCACGGACCACAGGCCGCGGTGGAGGAACAGCTGTTATCTTTAAGAAACACTTTTCATGCCAAATTATATCCTCAAATTCCTACACCTCATTCGAGATGATCATGATTAAAATTGGTCGAGTTCAACCAGTTTATGGAATTCTGGTCTATCGCCCACCTGGATCTACTTCATCCTTCCTGTCTGACTTTCAGGATCTCCTATCTTCAACTATTAAACTAGACAGGATAATCATTGTTGGAGATTTCAACATCCACGCTGAGGATCTATCTAACAGCTCTACCAGGGAGTTCCTAAACATGATGAACTCTTTTAATTTCTCTCAACACGTGTCTGGTCCCACTCACAGAGCAGGCCACACCCTGGATCTGGTCTTTTCCTACGGACTTCTTATTGATAAGCTGCAGATAAATGATGTTGTGTTCAGTGACCATAAGTCAGTTTCTTTTCATATCAACCTAAATTCTGAATCTCTTTTACCAGTCTCTGCTAAGCAACGACGTATTATCAACAGTTCTGCCATTTTAAATTTCTCCTCCCTCTTTGACTTTGTACCTCCTTCC
>SSNQ01034660.1:85295-107925 GCA_006942095.1 Nothobranchius kuhntae
CTCTTTTTGCCCATCAGCCAAGGCCAACATTAGAAACCTAGGAGTTATTTTTGATCCAGCTTTAAGTTTAGACTCACACGTCAAAACCATCTCCCGCTCTTGTTTCTTTCAACTGAGAAACATTTCAAAAGTCCGTAAACTGGTTTCTACTGCAGATCTGGAAAAAATCATCCATGCCTTTGTGTCATCACGCTTAGACTACTGTTCAGACTATTGCACCCAGACTTTGGAACAGTCTACCTTCAAATCTCCATCTCTCTAACACTGTAGAGGTCTTTAAAAATCATCTAAAAACTCACCTTTTCATCCAGGCGTTCCCTCCCTAAATGTTCAAAAAGATGGCTTTGTTCGGGTTCACACCGTCACTTTGTTTATACTCATGATTTTATTTACTATTTTATCACTGCTATGGTTTTTCTGATGTTTTTATTGGTTAGAGGTATTTGCCCTGATCTTTATCATGTTGTACAGCGCTTTGTGATTTATATCTGTGAAAGGCGCTCTATAAATAAACGTTTACTTACTTACTTACTTACTTACTTATTAGCTGGTTTAGTTTATCTATTTGTTCCGGCGATGCAAAGGATATAAACAGGACAACAAACCGTGTGAAACAAGAAATAGAAATGAGTTTATTACTTTTTTTGTCTCAAAATTGTCTTCAAAATATTTTTGAGATTACATGCTTGACCAAAGATAAAAACAATATAAAATAATTTAAGGTTTCATCAAATTTCCCAGCACCATTTAACACCATTTGTAGTCACAGACAACACGTTTTATGATAAACTCTAAGTCTTTCTTTGGTGAGTAACTTCCTGTCTGCAGTGGCTTGGAGATCAGGCCTTGATCAAAGAGCCATGCAACACAAGTATGCAAGGTCAGCCGCTCTCCTGTGGTTTCTTCTGCAATGGTATAGCCTGACTTCCTGTCAGAGATTTCAATCATGCCTCTCGTATTCTCACTGATGCTTATCTTTTGAGTCGCAAACGCCAACTCCCTGAACATTTCCACATCTCAGCCCCCAGTGACACCTCCACCGGCCAGTCGATCCCACCCCGCCCGCCAAAAAACGGAGCCCTTTCTGTCCCGGACCTGTCATGAAGAAACAAGATCCAGTCGTGGGGGTGAGGAAGTCAGAGGTTGAATATGAATATGACAGAATTTTTTTACACCCGCTCATAAACTAGTGCAGCTTTGTTTAAGCTGCCGTAGATTTCTGAGTGAAGCTAAAGTAAAGCTGTTCAGTTCCCAGCTCCGCAGGAAGGATGCATGCAATCGTGATGATAAACCACAGAGGTAGGATGTATCAGAGCCTCTACACCAAACAACCACTGCAACTGTGTGAACTGTTTTTTTTACTAACTGGTTAGACACCGATTTTTACGGATATGTAATTTTTTTGTTGAATTAAACTGTGCAGAAATAACTAAATTTCTCTGGACAGGACAAAACTCTTAAGATTTTCATTAAGCTAAGTAAAATGGTGTTTTAAAAGTTCTCATCACTCAGCTAACATGTTGACACCCCCCACATACACACACACACACACACACACACACACACACACACACACACACACACACACACACACACACACACACACNACCTTGACGCCAGCTCCACCAGTAACTTTAGGCCCATTTCTAAACTGCCTTTCATCAGCAAAGTACTTGAGAAGGTTGTTGAAACCCAACTCAGATCCTGGTTTTCTAAGTCAATGATCTCTGACCCCTTCCAGTCTGGCTTTCTGAAGCAGCACTCAACTGAGACTGCTCTAGTAAGGGTGCATAATGACCTCCTGATGGCTGCTGATGCAGGGAAATGCTCTGTCATGGTCCTGCTCGACCTCAGTGCAGCTTTTGACACTGTAGACCGCAACGTTCTACTAAACAGGTTAAAGGCCCTGGCTGGGATTTCAGGTTCTGCTCTAGACTGGCTCTCTTCCTAGTGCATCTTGTCCGCTTCTCCCCCACCCCGCCCGCCAAAAAACGGAGCCCTTTCTGTCCCGGACCTGTCATGAAGAAACAAGATCCAGTCGTGGGGGTGAGGAAGTCAGAGGTTGAATATGAATATGACAGAATTTTTTTACACCCGTTCATAAACTAGTGCAGCTTTGTTTAAGCTGCCGTAGATTTCTGAGTGAAGCTAAAGTAAAGCTGTTCAGTTCCCAGCTCCGCAGGAAGGATGCATGCAATCGTGATGATAAACCACAGAGGTAGGATGTATCAGAGCCTCTACACCAAACAACCACTGCAACTGTGTGAACTGTTTTTTTTTACTAACTGGTTAGACACCGATTTTTACGGATATGTAATTTTTTTGTTGAATTAAACTGTGCAAAAATAACTCAATTTCTCTGGACAGGACAAAACTCTTAAGATTTTCATTAAGCTAAGTAAAATGGTGTTTTAAAAGTTCTCATCACTCAGCTAACATGTTGACACCCCCCACATACACACACACACACACACACACACACACACACACACACACACACACACACACACACACACACACACACACACCCTCGCTGCTCAACATTCTTTCATGATTACAGCAGAGGATCAAAGTACTTTTACTTGAACACAGTCAGCAAGATAGAACTCATGAACTCTTGTTTACTTCCTCCATATAAATTGTTCAAATCCATTTGACACGGCATTTTGCTAAGCTCAAACTCTCTTTTTTCAGACTCACAATATATTAAAAAAAAGGGTGAAATTGAGCCGTACAGCTGGATAGATAAGGGAGCAGGAGAAGGATGGCAGTCTGTCTGCGATCAGCGTGTGATTCAGCAGTGTGAATAATTAAAGCGGAGAGCAGCGATAGGAATCTGTAGACGCCGGGCTCAGATAATAGTTGAAGGATATCAGAGGCCTTTGGTGCTGTGAGGTGGCGGCTGAGATGACATCAGTCACCCCCTTGGTGCCCCGGGGCAGACGTCAGGCCACAGAGCTGAAGGTCAGGAGATGATGGATGAGCCGAAACCGGCGGTGACTCGCTGCTGGAAGTTGACTAGAAAACGAATGTCCTGTACATGAAATATTATCCTTATGAAGGAAGATACCTGATCTGATACTGCAGCAATGTGGCCTGCTTATATGAATTTGTGAATAGCTGCTGTTCACCAGAATGGCATGAATGTTTATCAGCTGGGAGAGGTGGAGAAACAGACATAAGATTTATATTTATTGAAACCAAAGCATATACGTGGTGTTTTTGTAACATCATAGCATCAATTACCCCCAAGATAAGCCGTGCGACATCCAGTTGATTCTGTTTAGTTGAGCAATCTCTTATTTGAATGGGTTGTTGTGGTGAATTACAAAAGGTCCTTCTGACATCTCTGTTACTCACCAATCCTTCTTTCTTTCTGTGAACCAAATGTTTCTGCCAGGTTTTCAAAAGATGATGAAGAAAAAATGTCTTTTCAGTTTTTGTCTTAAATCGACATTTATCTTGCAAATGCTCTAAATCTAGCCTGTGGGAGGAAATCACAGTACAGTAAGTAGAAAACAAGTGTAAACCTATCTGAATACTGGTGTGACTGCACTGTAAGACTTTGTCTCAGCCTTCTTCATAAAATGCTTCATTCGTTTTAATGGCCGAGCCTCCGAGGAACTCCGTATTCGGGTCAGATCCCGGCAAGAAGGTTTCCTTGATTATTCCTTATTTATCGCAGTCATCCGTCCTGCTGCGGATTGGAGTCTCTGGAAGGTGTGTGTCTGAGTGAGAAGAGCCGAGGTTAATGAGCTGAGACCTAACCTGCTGATTGTTGGCAGGCCAGGAGCTGCACTTTACCTCACTCACATGGCACTTTTAAATCACTGCCGTGCGAGCCTAGCAATCTGAAAAATACAAGTCAGTGATTGAAGTTGGTTTCTACTGGTCGTTCTTTCTTTTTCTTCTCAAGTGCAGTTGTGTAGAGTGTTTATGAGTTGGCAGTGTCTTACCTGCAGAAGTCAGACCAATTTCAAATTAGAGAAGCAAGAAGTAAGTCTCTTGGAGGTGTCATGCTCAATCAAATCAGGGTCGATTCAAAAGAAAATCATCGAAATCATTGCTTCCCAAACTTACCATTTACAGCTTTTGACCCGCAAAATACAAGTTGAAGAGATTCATGATTATCCATCTCTGATATATCATACATCTGATTGCTGTCTCCTGTTTGCATCTCAGACACACAAATCAAAGTTGAGCTATGGCAATAATCAAGCTAAGACCTTAGTGAGAATGGGAGCCTTTATCTTAGTGTGCATGTTTGTTAGGAAACCATATCATTGAAAGAAGTGTTTTCCACTCTGCGACGGTAGGTGGCGACATACTTCCTGATGAGTTGGCATTCTTTGAGTTAGCCTATAGTAACATTAACAGCATAGAAATGCTGATGGGAGTAAAGCGGGCAGAGCCAAAGCAGGATATGCACAAAGGACAACAACACAGCAGCACATCTTATTTGTTACGTATTGTACTGTTGGATGGTGCTACACGTGTTACGTTGTGGTGATGAAATTATCAGAAAACCGCTTCCATGGTCTTGTTACTTCCAGAAGGAGGAGTGCCCAGCCGATCATAGCTTGGTTAATGTGAGAGTAAAGGCATGGGCGGAGATGTATTTCATCCACACTTCCTGTTAGGAAAACGCTTCAGAAAGAGGCGTCGCCTGGCGGACCGAGAGAGCGGCACTGAGGCAGTGATAAATGGCACCCCCTCACGCAGCCACGTAGTAATTTGCTGACAATGTCATGCTTTTCAGCTTAGCCATCAGCCACAGCTGGTTCTACATAAATGTGGAGCAGAGTTTTAACCTGAAGATGGAGATCAATCAATCAATCAATCAATCAATCAATCAATCATATTTTATTTATAAAGTGCTTTTCAAGCATAGTGCTACTCAAAGTGCTTTACAAAATGACCCCAAATTCCCATAACGGTTTAAAAACATTAACAGATATATGCACACACACACACACACACACACACACACACACACACACACACACACACCTGAAGATGGAGATAGAATTATGGTTTTGGGCTGAAATATTAAATTTCAAGTGAGTTGCACAAAAACGCCACACTAATGGTTACACGTGTATACAGCACCATTAGACACTCATCTATACAGGTTAAAATAAGTTAATTTAGGTGTTACTTGCTCTTTACGCTGGGACACCATTTTTATGCAGAGAAATTTGATTTTGCAACAACGGTCTATGCATGCATTTGAAAAGTGCAAATTCAATTGGACTGGACAATAATTCAGTTTTTTCCTACGTCCTGTAAATCCTTTGGCTGACTACCCACTCCTATCCCCTTGTGAACAACTGTGGCAAATTTGCTCTAAAGCACTTCTGGCTTTAAAAAGTCCAGTCAGTGTCATGATTTCTGCTCCTGCTCTCCGCCCCTCCCACACCTGTTGATTGATCATGTTTTTCACCTGTTCCTCTCCCTGTTTGAACCCCAGCTCTGCAGGCACTCAGTTTGAGATCGTCTGATGTTGTTTGCCTCACAGCCTGTGAGCCATCATAGCTTTGTCATAGTTCTTGTGCCTGACCTGTTTCTGTCTCCTGACTATCGCCCCGCCAGCCCCTTCTGGACCTTGTTTTGGATCTTTGATTAGACCTTTTTCATCTGCTCCTGGAAGTGTTGGCGAGAACACTTTGTAAATGTATTTAGTTACAGAATACTGAATATTTGTTCTAAAATGTTTTCTGTAATGTATTCCGTTGCTTTGTTTAATCTTGGTACTGTATTCAGAATACTTAGAATACTTACCCATAAAAACAGCATTTAGGTCTATTAATGTCACAATATGTGTTGATAGCTACTCCTGCAGGAAAGCAGGGCATATTAATGCTAAATGTCATGTACCGACTGGGAGAAAAAACAAAGAAAAAAAAAGATTAAATTATTTTTGTTACTTTATTTATCAAACAGTCAATAGAAAATATATTTCTGTTTCTGTGAGAAAGTGCTTGAACATTGCACAGCATTACTGTCTGCAAGAAAATGTAATCTAGACAAAACACTTCTAAATAATTGGGACTGGCCAATCACAGCACATTTATTTAGAAAAAACGATGTATTATTTTTATTTTTTTATGTGTTTTGAAGTTTTTTCACGATGGAATGGCAGACTGCCTCGTTGACAGACACCCAAAGCAGTCCAATCACAGCGCTCTATATGTTTGGGCCAATCATTGCACTCTGTCAGCCAAATGGGCATGTACCTGCAAATTAGCAAACCAAGATGGCCACTGCTCCATAGTGGCTCAATCACAGCATTGTTTTGGTTTGGTGGGCCAATCACAGCACTCTGTTGGTGGACGGCATGTTACTGATATAAAGATAGCAGTGGATCATTTGAAACGGCTTTGGCATCAACTTTGGACTATCTTTGACTTAGGGTTTTCTTTCAGTCAAGGGGAGATGGATGGAGGTACTTAAGTTTATCTCGAAAAAGGATGTATTTGCATCTTTTGATGGAGTAGGGCGGACCGCATTGTTGACTTGACATCCGTAGCGGTGAGTACGTCTGGTTGTTTGGTATCCAATAGCATGCAGGGAAAGACCGTAGATCCCACCACGCACTTAGAGCAGAGAAAGAGAGCTGAGAGCCGTCAATGGACCGAAGACACTGCCCGACAATTTCTTTATTTATTTATTGAATTTCTTTATTCATCTTTCGGGTGAAAAGTGAAAAACACACATGTATTCCAAGTATTCCAATGTTATTACGAAAGTAACTGCATTTGAAATACCACGTTTAAAAATAGTAACTGTACCGGAATACAGTTACCCATAATTAGTATTTAAAATACGTAACGGCGGTACTAGTATTGCAGTACTCCACAACACTGGCTCCTGGACACCGCCTACACTTGCCTCGTTACCAGACCGCCTCGACGTATAGCCCCTTTGGATCACGGAACCTACCCCTACCTCCTGTGGTGAGCCTCCCCCTCATATTGTCTCACCTCCTTGTCCTGACTTTGTTCCAGTTACCCTCTTGCTGGACCTTCACATGGACCACTCTTCTTGCTCTCCCCCGCCCTCCTGCTGGACTCTGTGCAGAAAAGGATCCTCATTATCCCGTTTCCCTTCTCTTCTAAATAAAGACTATTAGTTTTACCTTCCACTGTGGTCTGGGTCTTGCTTTGGGTCGTACATTGTACCTAAATCCTTACAGTCAGACTTTATTCAAATTCTATGTAGCTACACTTTACCACATTCATCAATTATCTGAACCATTTATCCTCACTACGGTCATGGGGAGGTGGTGCCCATCTCCCGCAGTCATTGGGCAAGAGGCAGGGAACACCCTGGACAGTGTAGCGTCATGAATGTCCTGTTTTTGACCTAAAGGTCATGATCTGCTGTGTCTGCTCTAGCAGAGACATAAAGTCTCTGACAGGCTAATCTACATGAGATAGTGACCAAGGTCTTTCATGCACTCTGCTCATCTGAACTGCTTCACCTTTGTTACAGCTCAAGATGAAGACGAAGAACACTCTTTTGATAAACGCATAATCAACAATGTTATTACCAATAATAATGTGAGCCCAACGTTCAATCTGTGAAATGACAATGTTTATTACTTGATATTATAATCCTGTGATCAGTAGTATTTTACAAGTTATTATAATCCTGGACATTTGCACTAGACACTACTGACACGTAATGCTAAAGTCACACAACACATTTCCTTTTGTCTGATCCAATCAGAACCTTTGTTTCTGGGGCCAGGCGTGGTTTTCTGTGGTGTTTGTATAAACCCTCTTTTGCATGTCAAATTCTGATTCGCCAGAAAACCAAAATATGACAAATATAAAAACGATCCCACACAACCTTTTCTTTAGTTCAAAGCGTTCTATAGAAATCTCGGACAGGCCATCCGAACACCTCTTCAGCCAAAAGAACCTCGACAAGCTGGATATAATCTGTTGCACATTACAACTGACCAACGGTTCTTTCAGAATAAAAGCTGAACCTCACGACCCCTTCAGGGTCTCGAAGACGCCAGTGATAACCTGTCGTGACCTGGAAGCATTCCAAGACTAGTTTGGTCGGCACCGCTGCTTTTCTACCGGCTTCGGTACCAAGGAGGGTCCTGAGGACCTCGACATTCTGGATCTAACGGAGGCTTCCCCTGGGGTACGTAGATCGACAGATGGCGTTTTATGTGTGTTATAAATCTCCAACTAAAGTTTAGAGTGAAACATTCACTCCCACTCAGAACTAAATGCTTCTCCGGATCCTAAGGTTCTGATAACCACATTCCACACACATACATTGGTCATCTCACGTCTCACTCCACCTTAGTCCATCAGTACACAGAGTGTTTAAAGTTAGTCTTGTTTAAATTGTGGAGAAATAAATTTCTTAACTATTATAAACCTGACTCTGTTTCCTCGGGGTTAATACGAAGTGTTAAGTAATCCCTGCAATAAAAAGTTCTGATCTTCTGGTTAAAATATTCAAAGATCCATCAGATTGATATTTCATATTTCTATGGATTCTCACATTTTATGGTTCATAAGTAAGATGTAAACTACCCATCCTTTACAACAGGATACCAGTCTATCACAGGAACACACAGAGAAGAACCACGCCGGGGACACACCGGCCGCCGAAGCGCTGTGAAACGGCGACCGCCTTCATTCGGAGCCCTTGTTATCCTATTCTATAGACCACATGGGCGCCGGCGCTCCAGCCCATGCTGTGCAGCGATCATTTCGACGTCTGCTCTGTTTTTTTCGTGAGCCGTGGGTGAACCGTGTCAATTCTGGCAGGAAGTCAAACCTAGACATAAGAAGCAGGCTGGTAAATGTAACAAAATAAAGCATTTCAAAATACAATTCCACGATAGTCAAATGTGTTCATAAACAGACACTGCATAAAAACCACATGAACACACACACACAGCGAACTTGTGTGTGTGTGTGACCACGTGGAGGGGGTGTGGTTTAGGATGTCTTTCAACCGGAGCAAACAGGACAGAGAGGCAGAAAGTCGTAGGCCAGCTATTAACAACTGGTTCACACCTTAGGTTCACACACACACACAAACAGCGAGGGGGATGTAGAGGAAAAGAGCAGAGTAAAGGCAGAGAGGAAATGGAGGACACCAAGTGGTTAAAAGAAAAACTACGAGGCGCGCCTCGACCGGAGCGGCGAAACAAGCGTCTGGTCTGAACTGAGGAGCAGCGAGCAGCGGCCGAATTTTGTGAGCGCTTCGCGGCTCTTCGGTGGCTGGTGTGTCCCCGGCCCCTGTTGGACGCTCACCCACACCAGGTGACAATTTAGTCTCCAATCATAAATGTCACACGTGTCAGACTCAAGGCTGGCGAGAGCTTCAAGTGTCTTAAAATAGGTCTATGTTGCTTCAAAGTGTGCATTGACTATAAACTAAATTTCCCACAAAGCATGCTGACTGTGTTATCAGTGCAGTAACAGTATTCTGCCACTAGGTCGCAGTGTATCCACTTCTATGTGCGACAAGTGAAAATAACTAACCACAAATTATTCCTTAATGTCCAGGAAGAGAAAGATTGATGCAGATGGAAGGGTGTTTCAAGAAAGATGGTCATTAGCATCCATGCTACTAGCATCAGCGTCTGCAGCATTACCCTCCTCAGTATCGGACCAACTGAACACTCCTACTCAGTGATTTGCCAAATTTGAAGCCCAGAAATGGAGATTTCAATTGCTCAGTAATCTGTTCACTGCTGACATAGAAAGCTCACCAATCAACCTGTAGACAGAGCTGATTTAACTCCAGTGTAGCGCTCAAATCACAGTATGACTCTGTAGCTGCTGCAGTTTTTATATTTTATACACTGACCCAACTGTGTGGTCAAGCTGTTTAAATGCTCTTAATGTTCAGCAGCACTTATCTATATGAGCAACTGTTGTCTCTGATGAAGATGAACCATCAACACAGCACCCTCAGTGGTGAACCCCTTCCTCAGCTCAGAGCCAACCCCAGAGATGCAGGTGTCTGACTGGAACAGGTGAGCATCACAGTAAATCAGAGTGGATCAAACTGAACTTGAATTGTTTTGTTTTCATGCCCTTTTTCTGCTCCAAGCATGAATGTTAGTAGCTGAGATATTTTAGTTGAAGATAATTACTTTGATTTTTGTTGTTGGCCTGTGAAAAAAGATTGAACCTACTTTAAAAATATTGACTGGAAAGATTACAGATAGATGGATAGAACAGAAAATCTCTTTATTATGCCTCAGTGAGGAAACTTTGGTGTCACAGCAGCCATTACAATCAATATAGGAGCAGAGAGGACAGTAAAATAATAATAAAGAATAAACAACAATAAAACATAAAATAGAAATACTTACAAGATTAAAAAATTGATGAATTTATACACATTTTAAGGAATAAATGAATAAAAAATTTAAACATAATGAGTAACGAATACCACTGACAGGTTTTATTTAAAATTGACTCGCTCATGTGTAATTTGGTTATTCCACATTCAGAGTTACTGCAAAACTAACTTTGTTTCCAAATGAAACGGTTCAACAGTACGCATCTGTAGATAACGGAAAACATGCACATTTGCCGTCACCTTTTCAAATAATATAGAGTCTGGCCTGTGACTTCGTCCCAGTTCTTCATTTCGGCCCAGTGTGAATTTGAGTTTGACACCCCTGCTACATATGAAGCTTACGTGTGACCAGACGGCTTATTTACTAACAGTATCGTTCCAGAAGTGCAGCTGTGTGTTTTTATGGCTTCATTCCTGGCAGTGGAGAGGAACTACATCATATGTGACATCAAACAGCGATAACAACGTGATTTCCTTCTTTTTGGTTTAATGGCGGACGGCATAAACAAAGCGTAACCTTTGAAGTCTCCAACCACTGTGTGATCTCGCGAGGAGGTTGGCTGAAGTCTCGAGGGATCTTGCAATCTCACGAGTCGAGCGAGGAGCACGGCAGAGAAGCCGCTTTGCTTCTGAGACTCTCCAGGTGTCCACTTGAGTACAGTGATTGTCGCAGGTAAACCGCTCCGCTGCCGTTCCGCACCCCCCCCCCCCCTCTTTTTTTTCAGTGAGTGAGCTTGTGTGCAGTTGCTACTGGTTGACTGACTCCCGATGCCAAGCTGCATATTGGTGCAACCTTTAATTTCTATTTTATTCATGTATGAACGAAAAATAGTAGCTTGATTTTGTAAAGCTACTGTGAGTTTTTTACTTCATCCTTTATTTTTTCTGCTTATCCGGAGTCGGGTCGCGGGTTTGGCTCTCTCGTTCTCAACCACCTTAGGGGGTGTTACCCATTTTGACCTTGGGGCTTCCAGTCCATACTCTGCACAGATGTTTCTGTACACGAAGCCAGCCATTGGATGTGGCGTTCCATGTATGCTTTCCTTGCCAGCATCTTACATTCTATATATAGAGAGAGTATATATGATGCATTTTGACCTCATCGTGATAGAAAGAGTCTGACATCCTTAAAAATGACACAGGAGGAGCTGCATTTGCTCGGTGACTCATGTATTTACATTTCAAATATTGTTCACTGGGATTTTTGTTTTTTAACTTTGTCAAAAAGCACAACAAGCTCAGATGAAAAGCAGTTTTCTTTAAACATTTTAAGATGCTGAGTCAGTCAGGTCCATCCTGCTAGGACCATGAATGTTGGGATAAAATACCATTTAACAGACTGGCAAAGACACTACTGATGGCATCAGTTGTGATAAAGCTGGCAGAAAAGCTGAGCTCTTCTTAGCAGAGCCAAAGCGATGTTAGTCAGACCTATTTCTATGAACACCCACCTTTTGTATTATTTTTGTTTCTTATTTATGAGTTTTTCATGACATTCAGTTTGAAACCAAATGATTGGGTGTGTGACCTTTAAACTTCCTCATTCTGTTTTGAATTAGCATAGAGGACTGTAGTAAAGAACAGTATTTGGAATTGATATTTTAGAAGACAAATAAACACAGACAAAGATTTTATTCAAATGTATCAAATGACATTTTCACAACAATATTCCAGAGTTAATTATATACTATTGAAGTTTGTTTTCTATCTGGAACACATAAGAGTTACTAAGTAGGATGTCATGAAGCCAAAAATCAGACAAGCTGAGTTTGAGCTAAATTCAACTGTTGCTTAAAGGTTTTGCCTCCATCTCCTTCAGATAAAAAAACTACAAATTTCCTGAACACTTTGTATGACTTATCTCCAACTGCAGATTTTTCTACGATCACTAAGTCACTCACTTATCTCCTATTTACACGTTCCAGGTGTCAAACAGCTGTGCACGACACATCAGTGTTTTATCTACTTCTGTTGAGAAATGATAAGGCCAACACCTTTTCTGCTAAAATAAAACAAATCAGAACACTGTTGCTCATTTAATAAGGAACATGCCTTGAGTTGTGTAACGTAGTAAAGGTCCATGTATTTCATAGATTGACCAGAAGGTAACTCTCTTTATGCAGGTCATGCCAGTTTGATATCCTGGTCCATGTCCAACTCACACCTCGATTATGAAGGTTTCTTATTTTATCCTGTTGCCACATCACAAGACACCAAGATGCATGTGAAGACACAAGAATATTTATCAAATCATTGTAATAAAGTTATCTTTTCTGGCTCATAAAATGACTTTCTAACTTTACAAATTATTACAAACATACTCTGTGGTACCTACAATTTGTTTTGAGATCTTAAATGTTTTTGTCATGGTCTGTGCTGAGCTAACACCTGTTTGTGTTGAGTTTCTCTGTGTGCAGTTGGGTGTGTCCGGAGAGCAGCTGTTGTTGATCTCCTCATCAGTGGTCAGGGGATTTAAGGAGTGTCGGGACAACACATCAGCGCTGGATGATTACTCAGTATTGGGTACCTTCCATTCATCTGCCAACTTCCACCACCAAGCCAGAGACTCACCGGATCATCCTGCTCACCAGCCCGTCACTCGCCCCTGACCGCCTGCTCTCCAACCCCCACCTGCCATCAGTACAACCTGGACTCCGGTGCTCAGCTCCCAGCCATTTTCTCTGCCTCTCGCCCGACCAACTCAGCCAGCCTGGACGTGCCCTCCTCTCAAACTCTCTCTAACTACCTGGAAACCGTAAGACAAAATCTCATTACCTTTATGCCCGTTGTCCTGCAACTTCTCACTCTGGTTTTCTGCTGCAGAACTTCATCAGAACCTCCCGAATCCCATTCAACATCTGCATCACTCATCCAACTTTAATAAATAATTTTACTCACCTTCTGCCTGTGTGTGATTCTGCATGTCGTGGGTCAAAAGACTTCAACCCAACATGACAGTTTTAATAATATGGAATGCTCTACAGTAATGAATGATGGGTTAACATAAATGTTCACTGATTTATTCCAGACCTTAAATTACACCAGATTAATCTATTTGTTGACTTTAATAATTTGTTTATCAGTATATTCACACAGTAATATTATTATGAATGTTTAACATGTTCACTTCACATGGATTTTTAATAACTCCACATCAAGTGAAATAACCTCTCTAAGTGTTAGAGTAAGGAGTGGTGTCTGAGGTCTTTGATAATGCTCACTTTANAATAATATGGAATGCTCTGAATGATGGGTTAACATAAATGTTCACTGATTTATTCCAGACCTTAAATTACACCAGATTAATCTATTTGTTGACTTTAATAATGATTTGTTATCATTATATTCACACAGTAATATTATTATGAATGTTTAACATGTTCACTTCACATGGATTTTTAATAACTCCACATCAAGTGAAATAACCTCTCTAAGTGTTAGAGTAAGGAGTGGTGTCTGAGGTCTTTGATAATGCTCACTTTAACTTGTCAAATGCTGATTGGTCCAATTGATGAACAATGCTTTTAAAAGAGAGATCATTCCCTGAACACTTCAGTTCTAGCGAGCTGCCCGGTTCGGTGGACTGGGTCAGTAAAGCATAAGGAGCTATCCTCCTTTTGATCTCAAAGTCAGACATTTTTTGCAATTCTGCAAACTTGATCTGACCACCGGCAGTCACCCGGAAGGTATCTCATACCAGACGGTTCATGTTCGGGGTCCAAATACCACAGAAGTCAGTGCCACCGACAGTCTGTCCGTCCCGACTTCTCTGGCCCCCTGGATCACGGGGAGCCTTCACTACAAGGGTTCGTAGATTCTGCACAACTGGCTTGGGATGATTTTATTAACTGATAGTTTGTTAAATCATACAGTCAGTCTGATTTTACAACACAGACATCACAATTTTCTAAGACACTCAATTAGGTTTTGCTACAGAACTTCTAAGCGTACACTCCATCATTTCATTCATTGTCTCAGTTATCATTCATCATAATTTGTTCTGTCATCATTAGTAGTAGAAATATAGTAATACATTGATTTTATAACTATATTTTGCCTCTGTCTAAAATTATTACGAAGGTGTGGTTTCCCTGAACTACCAAAAAGACCTGGTTTAATCTTAGATCAAATTGCAAAAGATCAATAATATTGATCATTCATATTTAAATGGAATATCACACCTTATTGATCATTTATTAAAAGTAACCACTATCTCTAAGGGAGAGCCCAGCCACTCTGCAGAGGAAACTCATTTCACCCACTTGTATCCGCAATATTGTTCTTTCAGTCAGTACCCAAAGCTCGACATTAGGTGAGGGTAGGAACATATCGACCAATAAATAGAGACATTCACCTTCTGGCTCAGCTCTCTGTTCACCACGAAAGACCGGTACAATGCCCACATCACTGCAGATGCAGCACCAAACTGCCTACCGACCTCGCGTTCCATCCTTCCCTCACTTGAGAACAAGACCCCAAGATACTTAAACTCCTCCACTTGAGACAGGACCTCATCCCGGCACCGGAGAAGGCATTCTACCCTTTACCAACATATGAACTTTCATGTATGAAAATAAGAAGTAACTTCACCGATGTTTCAAACACTCACATTTATCTTAAAAATATAAGACATTTTCTTGGTGTCTCACCTATTTCCTGCCCCCCCACCACAACCTGTTAAAACAGGTTGCAGGTGTTACAGGAGAATGATTCAACTGAACAGCTTTATTCTCTCATCTCATCCACGAATGGTGACACAAACAACATTTCAGTGCTGTAAATACAGTTCTCAAAAGAAAATATTGTAATGACTTAATTTTCAGATTTCAAATAAAATTATTATTAATAAAAAACTAAGTGTATCTGTGTCTCAGTGTGAAAACACCCAATTTTGAATTACATAAAGTAGCTGTTAAAACAAAAACTGTTATTGCTGCTGAAACTAGAGCAGTCTCATTATCAGTCACACACACACACACACACACTCACACACACACACACACACACACACACACACACACTGAAAGAGGGCAAGGCTTCCCCAAATGAGCAGTACTGAAACCAGGAAAAATGGATGAGCAGCAGCACGGTCAAGTCTAATTATCGCCACCTCTCGACCACTGAGTCCTGGTCCTCCTCCTCTCTGCTGCTTCTGGTCCGGTCACATGTGTAATAGCCTGTTGGGAGGGCAGGCATTTGTCTCCCTGAACAGACTCACAGCTCAGGGCTTCACCTCGGCTGTGGCGTCCGATAAATGTGACTCCACATAGCTCTGAACACGATCCATCCACATTAACTTGGAGCAGCAGAAGCTCATTTCATCCTCATTGCCTATAGTGTCTGAGTCCTACAGCCATTCAATTTATGTAATGCACAGATCTTCTGTGCTGGGTCACACTCACGAGGATGAAAAGGTTCAATTGAAATGACGAAGCGGAGAAAAGCGAAAAGTTAATTGACTGTGTGATGATTGTAATGATTTGATCCCGGCCTGAGAGAGAGAACCATTGATAAGTCTTCATATTGTGACTCTCCACAGTTACAATATGGGAAATGTCACATTCAGGATCCACCTAGTGAGTCCTGTAAAAACAGTTGTCCATTTTTGCTCATCCTTAAATTGTTTCTGTTCATGAAGAATTATATCAGATAAGATATAGAAGAGCTAAGTGTTTTTTCTTATAGAAGACGCGATTTGGGTGCATGAAATAGTTATAAAAACTTCAAAACTTATACAAGACACTTTTTCATAACAGCCATATGGTTGATTCACAACATGCACGCACACACACACACACACACATATATATATATATATATATATATATATATAACTTTAAGAAAACAAGCCAATGACCACGCCCACTCACCTCCCATTCAGGCTTCTAAAAGCCGAGAAGCTCCAATATGTGGGAGACGCTCGGAGAGCTGCTGCTCATCCAGCAGCAGCTATCTCTTGCATGTGAGATGTTGTTTTATTCTAATTTCCAGATTTGTGACATCACAAACAGGACATTTTTGAAACAGCTTGTTTTAGGCAGATAATTCCGAAAACCAAGCATTCCATGTTTGGAGTGTTTATAGAGGCAGTAGAAACCCACCTGGCAACACAAAATAATGCAAACGTTGAGTTTTGAATAATATGTGATATTAATAACTAACTTTAATACTTTTAGAAAGGCAGCAGCATTTCTGAGCTGTTCTGCATTCTTACTGTTTATTAAATGTAGTAACTTCTCTAATAAAAGTGTTTTGTCTGCCAAAAAACAGTGAACCCATCTCCAATCAGAAATGAAACAGAACACCAACCGTTTAAATAAATTAACACTTGCTAAATGATGTGAAAAATATGTGAACTGATCATTTTAAACACCAACATACTTTTCCTCTAGCATTTACTTGATCTATTTTAGTTTGAATACAAAAAGGGTTCTGCAGCAGCAGCAAAAATAAAAAGGAGGTGTTTTCATTCATCAAAGCTGTGGTTTTCTTACAAATCATGAGAGACTGGTTGGCACTAAATGGTTGAATGATCAGATTTTTGTCCTGCTAGCTATCTGTGCTCTTTCATGTTTTCCTCGGTACATGTTATAGTTTTATAATGGGGAGGTCTTTGTCTGAAGAGAGATGTGTGAGGAAAGATGAAAATGTACTCCTTTACCACTAATCCTTTGCTTTTTTAATAATATTTATTTGCTGTTTTAATAAGTAAAGAAGGCTTCATAGGATTTAAGGAAATAAATAAGTCTGGATTTCAACTATTCTCCTCTGCATATATGTGCAGTTTATCACCACTTCAAACTGCCAAGGCTTTTCTTTCCTGTTCAAAATTAGATGTTCTTTTTGTTGTTGCCACAAGGTGGAGCCAGTAATCACAACACCCTCTGTTAGCAGTGCTAATGTATTTTCAGCAACCTGCCTTACCTAGATATGAATATGAATCTCAATGGTATATGATATTAGACTCAATACTTTATTAAACATCTGGCCAAAACATGCATACATTTGAAGCATTTAACATTTGTCTGTTGTGTTGGAATAAAAATAAACAATAAATGCAGATAGTTCAGAAATTTCAAAAGACATGTTTTGAACATTTTGTCAGCCAAACAAAGTAAATAATCTGTGAGCAGATGGAAAACTCCTCCTGCAGAATGAGGATTAAAACCGTCTCTAAACTCTGCAGTGGCCAGATGAGACTTCCTTCTCCTTGGATAAAATGCACACACACACAAACATGCATGTGCACACGCGCGTGCGCGCGCACACACACACACACACACACATGCATGTGCACACGCGCGCGCGCGCACACACACACACACACACACACACACACACACACACACACACACACACACATGGCTAGTCTCACAGATGAAGGGAATTTTTCTTCAGCTTTGAAGCAGGTTTGGTATTTCAGGTCCAATGCTTCTAAATTGGAAAGGTTGCAGGCAGCATTAAAGTTGTTTTGTCCACTAAAGGCCTCTTGGGATAATTTAACCATTTTGAGCCAAGAACAAGAAAAATAAGTCGCAACTGGCCTGTCTGATTTCATTAACAGGTCACTGACTGCAACTCTTAATTCAGTCTCTGTGCCATATGTGTGCACCTGGAGCCACTTGTCTCAGTGAGCAAAACGAGAGTACTTTCTAAATGTGAGAAGTCACAGGAGGACAGTGAAGAAACAGGCAAGTTTAAAAATAAACAAGAGGAGGGATAACAAAGGGTACAGAATGTACTTAGAGATTTGACTTTTTTATGACCCAGCGAATAAGAAGAGTAAACCAAAACACACAATCAGACCACCTTGGTCTTAAATATCTCATTCAATGACACACTGAGTTCAGATTTCCGTCTCTGAGTAGCAAAGGAAATATCGTCTTCATCTCTTCATCACATCTAAACCCTGCTACAAAAATTTCATCTTTAAAACAAGGTCCAAAAATTTTGAACTTACTTAGCTAAAATTTTCAGCTGTTTTATGATCTTATTGTTTAGTAAATGTTTACCTTATCATAACTAACAACTATTATAGTTGATTGGTCACTAAATGCACCACTAAGAGTCATGATATTTGCTGTTTAATGATGCAAATATGTGTTAAAAATGCTGCCACACGTCACTTGCGTTGATTTGGAGCTAAAATTAACCAGTTACTGAACTCTTTTATTGATGCCATGTTTGTTTTGGTTGTTCCCACAAACCTGGCTCTCAATCTGGTCGGAGATCTCTAGTTTGCCACCTAGTGGAACACTCCAGTACTACAGGTACAGTGCCATGCAGCAGCAAGCAGGTGATCAAAGACACAGCCTGCTGCCTGCGCCAAGGTTAAACAGCAAGTATATCAGGGCCGTAAAAGAATCTAATTTGCAATATGAGATTCAATGAACAAATCCCCGAAATTTCATGGTAATGTTACGATCAGTTCTAGAACCTTTATTCAGATTCAGTAGCCTAAAACATTTTCATAATGTCAAAATGTTAAGAAACAATCGCATCTAGTAGAAAACAGATATTTTTCTATAAGAATCAATAGAAAATAATTGATTATCATTGGGTTTATCGACTCTGAAGCGGCTGCTGCTTTCCTAATGAGACATCAGCAGAAACAGGGAGTTGCTCTTCAACAGGTTACCTCATTTCTGAATGCTCTCTCGTAGACTATAAGGAGCATTTTCTTGGGAAAAATAAAAGTGTGCACATTTTTATATTTGCTGCTAAAATGTGTATGTGTAACTACTTGAATAATGTTCAAAATTGTAAAAATCAGGGACAAGCCTGCAGACAAACATGCACGCACAGGTTTACATTTTACTTAACCAGCCTGAGGAACGGAAAAGAGAAACTGATATAAAACCTAAAGTTAATTCTCAGAAGACTTGTCCCAATTTCTCAAGCTGCAACATCAAGAAACAAAATAGATTTTAAAACTATATTTTTATTTTTTGGCTCCTGTTGTTTAGAGCAAGTCACCCCCTACCAAAGTGTTACTCCACTCCCAGTTCCAGTTTGAAAAATGCAACAAATGCTGATGCCTGGCAGGCCGACAGGGCACACAAGCTCACGACATTGTGGCATCATATGGTACCAGCTAACATCATAAGGTACTTCTTAGCCAATAGCGATGGCAGATTTAATTCAAAAGCAGAGCAGAGTTTTTACCCGAAAAGAGCACAACACTGACAGTTTCAGGCAGAATATCTAAATTTTAACTGAAATGCACCAAAGTGCCAAATTATTGACTAAACATGTCTACAGCACCATTAGGCACTCATTCATAGAGTTTATCAGCAAAAAAAGTTGGACAAACTGTTCCAGAAAAAAAAAAAAAAGTAAAACAGATTTAGCTAAACAGCTGTTTGTTCTTTAAAGGTGTGGGAAAGTCATTGCATCAATACATTTGCAGTGCTTTCTGGTAGGAATGAATGCCTTGCAAGCTTCCTTGTTGTGAGCCAAAATGGTTGAGTCCATCAATGTTATGTGATGTAGATCTGTCAGGATTTTTAAATCCTAGAGTTTCACCATCTATTCTATCAGAAGCTAATACAGGAGACGGATGTAGGAGACTATTTTCATATTCAGTCTGTATGTTTAACACACAGTGACTGATTGTAGTCAGAAATAATCATTAAAAGTGGTGTATCAGTGAACCACACCTTTAAGCTGCAAAGTGAGAGGTTTTCCACTCTGTTGAAGTTAGATTTCATGATGGAGTTGTGTTTTTCCACGACTCTAGGAAGTCCCCCGCTGTTTGTATAAGGCAGGAACAGCAGGAAGTGTTGGCCTTGCATCACCAGTAATGTAGCACACCTCTGATAAGGCTGAAGGGGATCAATAAACAGGGAAATGAGGCTCGGTTTCTGAATACAGAAACCAGACAGAGATAGTAAACAAAGTGAAAAGTGAAAATACTCGACTGGTGCCACCAAGGATGTAACGCTGTTCACCAGCAGCACAACAGCACAGAGAAGGGAGAAAAAGACTGGAATCAGCAATCTGAGGCAAAGTTATGACCAGTTTGGGAGGTTGTAGCTGAAATGTAGGCCATCGAGTCTGGGCTTGGATTAAGTGTACCTGCCTGGCTTGATGGAAAATCCCGACTAGATGAGATGCCTGCAGGCAGGGTGAACATGACACCGCCAGCAGTTGGCTCGTTTACTGTAGCGTAAAGAGTGAAAGCACTGCTGATCTTGCTTGTTAAAAATAATGTAAAAACAGCAAAATGACCTCTCCCTACCTGTAATGCTCACTTGTTTATGCTAAAACAAACTTTGTCTTTTCTTGAGTCAATCAAACAATCCTTTATGTGTTTATTTCTACCAAGCAGACAGGCTATAACAGCCTCAACAGCAGGAAAAAAAAAGTTCTAACTTTTCCAACAATCTGGCTTGATTAATGTCTGTCTCAAAGCTATTTTGGTCACATACAGCTCAGAGAGAATACAACTTTCTTGCACCGAGAATAGGTAACGCCTCAGGGGCACCAAACAGCAAGATCGATCTCGATATAACTTCAAGCCACCTTTCTCTCGAGGGAAATAGTTCAGAGGAGGAGAGAAGCAGGAAGGAAATTCATGGACCAAGATCGAAAAGGAGGGTGGGATGACACCGGCTGCAGTTTCCTAAACATTTGACAAATACATTTATTCTTTTTTGAGCAGAATTTGTTTTTTCGGTTTATAGAAAAATGGTCAACGACTGATTAGGTTTAGGTTTCATAATTGATGAACTTTCTGTGTGCTTACTGGGACTGAAGGAAAAGAGAAGCGCCAGAGTTGAAGTAACACAAAAACACTGACACAGTGAATTCATTTGCACATGACAGTTTCTTCAAGCTGACTTCATCCTGAGATTTTCTTTGCAAATCTTCGTCCTACATACAACCGCTTTCAACCCGGCAGTGAAACTATTACATCAAACCCAGACATCACAGCACTCTGCTCGTTTTCCTGCTCGTACTTAAAAAAAATCCCCTCTACTACGATAAATGATATTTAGTTCTCTTTGATTTAGATGGATATGAAGATTTACATAAACTCAGTAGAAATCTGCAGTGAGCAGCTTCAAGTATAGGACTAGAAACTTGAAAACAGCTTGCCTGGCTATTCCTAGAAATATATTTTGAACTTGGCTCATTAAAAAGGCTTTTCATCAACTGGATCATATTTTTACTGCAGCAAACTTTCTGAGACTGAAGCTGAATAATGCTAAATTTGGACGGAGTAAGAAAAAGTCAGTTTTGGTTTGCTTGTAAGGCAGCCTACATGGTGGATAAATGCCAACATGATGCCACCAGCTGTTTGTGAAAGGCTGTTTTTAAGCTTTGAATTCAGAGTGCAGACGGTTGCTATCTATCGGAGAGTTGAGAGTATTTTACGACTCAGGCTAAGATGGCAGGGAATCATTACAACGTCTCACGCTAATTACATTATTTATAACATCATTGTGTTGTTCTCTTGCATTCTATTTGTGGTTTAACATCTGTTTGCTTCTCTTTTACTTTCTGTTGTTCACACATCTAGCTTTTTTTTACATGTTCAAAGCAACGTGTATTTAAGTTACCTCTCTAAATTGTAGAATAAGGCTAAAGAGCTGTCCATCAAACATTTGTTTTGCAGAAATCCTTATTTTATAAGAACAGCACAATCTGAAGAAAAACTTTGATTTTATTTTATGTTCTATTATGGTAATGAGTGAAAGCTTGGTAACAGTTTCCAATAACGATCCCTTTATTAACATTACTTAGTGCATTATTAAGCATTAATGAACTAATAAAAAAGTATTAACAACTGCTTAATATTACTTTAAATATGAAGTAGTGCATTACTAAGCATGAGAATGAGAATCAGCTCCTCTAAAGCATGAGCATGGTCTTGAATCAGAAAAGGGTAGAATGTCTTCTCCAGGTCAGGGATGAGGTCCTGCCTCAAGTGGAGGAGTTTAAGTATCTTTGGGTCTTGAGTGAAGGAAAGGTGGAACATGAGATCAACAGGCGGATCGGTGCTGCGTCTGCAGTGATGTGGGCGCCACGATCCTGTTCGTGGACTTCAGCTCTGCCTTCAATACAATCTTCCAACACCTCCTCCAAGACAAACTGTCCCAGATGGATGTGCCTGACCCCATCTGCAGGTGGATCACTGACTTCCCGATGGACTGGAAGCAACAAATCAGGCTGGGGAAGAACTCTCAGGCATGGACGTAATTTTCACCTTAGAAGTGGGGGGGACACGGAGTGGGGAGGGGGGGGGGGGTGGAATCTTTACAGTATGCACTAATGG
>SSNQ01034660.1:108075-130575 GCA_006942095.1 Nothobranchius kuhntae
CCCCCCCCCCCAAAATTACGTCCATGGTCTCAGGCCTGCAGACCATCAGCACCAGTTCCCCTCAGGGCTGAGTTCTCTCTCCTCTGCTCTTCTCTCTGTTCAACAACGGCTGCACCTCCAACCACGAGTCTGTCAAAATAACCAAGTTTGCACACAACACCACAGTCATTGGACTCATCTCTGAAGGGGGTGAATCTGCCTACAGAATGGAGGTGGAACTGTGGTTGTCCTGGTGCAGCCACAACAACATGGTGCTAAACATCCAGAAGACAGCGGAGGTAGTTGTGGACTTTAGGAAGCACACAGCCCCCCTCCCCACCATAACCCTGTCACTCTGACACTCCCATCACAATGGTGGACTCATGTCGCTTCCTGGGTAACCACCATCTCCCAAGTGGGAGCCCACCATCACCTCCATAATAAAAAAGGTGCAGCAGAGGACGTATGAGGCAGCTGAAGAAATTCAACCTATCACCACAGTTGATGAGACAGTTCTACACCACAATCATCGAATCCATCCTCAACTCCTCAATGACCGTGTGGTATGCTGGAGCCACCATCAGGGACATAAAAAGACTGCAGCGTGATGTTCACTCTGCTGAGAAGGTCATTGGTTGCAAACTCCCCTTCATACTGACCTGTACACCTCCAGGACCACGAGGCTGGTTGGACCACAGCTGACCCGTCTCACCCTGGACACAGTCTCTTTGACTCAGTTTTTTTGACCTAACACTAAATCTAACCCCCTCCCATCTGGCAGGAGGCTCAGATCCATTTGGACCACAACCTCTCACCACAAAAACAGTTGCTTCTCCTCTGCGGTCAGCCTCATGAATGACAATTTTAGACCTGCCCACTCCAGCTGCTTTGTTTCAGCCACATGACCCTGTGTAGTGTTTGCACCTGAACGGATCCGCTCTGACCACCTACACAGAAGCTGCTTTTCTAGTTATTGATTCGCTATATTATTATCATTTCATTGAGTTTATTTCTTAATTCTAATTTTGCTAATCATTTATCTTTCCTTACGTCAAGTGCTGCAGCAATTTCTTAAGGTTGTGATTCTCGCACATATGGCAATAAAACCCCTCCGATTCTGATTCTAAAGGGTCATTTTAGCACATACCAGCTCAAGAAAATTATATAAAAATTATATAAAAATATGAAAAAGTTCCACGGGATCCCAGTAATAATTAACAATTTGGGGATTCTTAATAAAGAGACACTTTGTTTAATAATGCTTAATAATGCACTAAGTAACATTAACAAAGGGATATTTGCTGTTAAGTGTTACCAAAGTTTTCAATACAGTATGTGCAGATTTTAATTGTTTCAGTTCACCATCCTGCACAAAGAAGATGAGACTGGAAGTGACTGAGCAGAGCTGAGACACAGAAAGGTGTTCCTCCGGTACAAAAATAACCTTTGTCTTTTGGGAAAATACCAGGGATATTTGTCCTAAAATTACCTGGTTTTGTCTCCAGTTGCCACCTTTTAAAAAGTCTCTGAGGAGTCTGAAAAGAAGCTGAACTTGATCATAAATCTTACAAGCTAGTAACAGTGTGGAAGAAGGGTTGGTCTTCTGTTTTCCCTGTAACTTTAGCTTCTTCCACATTTTAGTGCACAAGAAATTGGTTTTGTAGTGAGACAGCAAGTGATATATGTGAATAAAAGTTATTTATAATTTAAAAAAATAGTCAATTTCCAGGCTAATGCCCCAGTATGCATGTTGGTCATTATGAGCAACTCAGATGTAAGCCCTCCTGCAGCGGCTTTTGAGACTGTAGGTTATTTGTATTTCCTAGTAGAGGTTTTGGGACCTGCGGGGATATTTGTAAGTGTTGTTTAGTTGCATTAGTAATTAACAACATAATAAGCTGGTTTGTGATATGTTAATTTAGCAGTTTTTGCTTAAATGTAGTAAATCATTACAGGTTGCAGTTTTATCTGACTGGAAATAAACTTACAGAAGTTTTTATGTTTAATTTTCTCAGGCTCACTAGTGGTGCTCTTCTCCTCCAAGGCCATGCTGTGTGGAAACCTGTTGAACCTGTGAATTCAGGGCACATCACACACTTCTAATATCACTTTAAGACATGTTGCCAACAGCATACACGTTCACAATAGGCTTTAAAATGCCTAATTGATGTTTCAATTAAAGGTAGCTTCTCTTATAAAACAAAATGAAAAATGTGTGTACTCTAGATCATTTACTAATAGCAAACATAAACAATATGATTTAAAGGATAGTTTTCTGTTTGCAAGGTAAAGGTTTTCATATTGATTTGCATGGAGACGAAATTGTTTTTAAAGCCACAGAGTGAATCAGGTCCTTCTTAAACAGAACAGCAGCTAAAATTGGTCCCTTCTGCACGGTCACAGGAACAAACGTGAGGTAAATCACTAAATTGTAATCTGCCCGCTGTCAACTTAATGCACGACTTAGAGCTCTTATCAGCGTCAACAGTGCTGCCGCTATTTTGTTTGCATGGTGTAAATAACTCTACATTGGTCATGAAGTGAGATAAGGTGTTACATGAAATGTGAGCCTTAACAGATTTTGACAGGTAGCTGATATTCCGAAGAGCCCAGTTGGTTCAGGGGAGAGAACAGTGGAAATGAGATGCAGGAAAATGTGCAGGAGCTGTGTGATATCAGGGAAGAAATAGAACTCTGCATTTTTCCCCGATGATGCTGAGGATGTCGGCGATATCATTGTGTTTCGTGCGTCTGTGAATGCTGGAGAAAGCTGCATTATTATTTATACACAAGGCCTCATGCTTTTTTTCTTCCTAGAGGTAATGCGTGTAATTTACCAGACTATAATAAGCAGAGAAACGGAGGACGAAGGGGTGAAAGAGAAAAATAGATTAAGCTTTGTGTGTTTGGAGGTGTAGTTCCCAAGCAACTGGTTGTGTGCTTGTCAACTCCCCCTTTCTTCATAATAAACTCCCGGTGTTGCTTTCCCTGCAAAGGAAGCCTCCAGCAAAAGGCTTCCTAACAGGAGAGAAAGCCACGTCTGGCCCTGTGATTTGTTATTCAGTGAACCGCATCTCTGGAGAAATGGATTTACTGGTGTGCCCTCTGTAGAGGAATGAAGGTCAGCCCGTACCATGGAGATGCCATTTGCAGCGCCGCACATTTGTTAATACGCATCTCAGAGAAAAGCAGGCAGAAAAAACATTTACAGCCATTTGGAATTCATGTGATGGACACGGATGAAAACAGAAGGGTGGAGGGATTAGCGGGCCGAGGCAGCGCTGGTCTTTTGCTTTCTTTTGTTTCTGAGCAGAGCTCCACTGTTTCCTGCTCTCGCTGCTACAACTTCCAGCTTTTTCAGGGGACATCGAGAACAACAGTACCTGCTGCAGAACTGCTTACATTCCTGTTTAGACATATTTCCTAGAGGAAAACTTCACCTTTGGCCTCTGGAATGTGTGCGGGCTTACAGCGAGAGAGCACACAAGATCTATCAGGTGGCCAACTCCACCTGTGCAGACAGAGTCTACGTGCAAAACCAAGTTTATGATGAGATATGACTGAACTCAGCTTTGTTAAACACATTTATGTCAAAAGTATTTCAATCAAAAGGGAACGTTCTTGTTCATAAATAGAACATTGTCATAAAAATCAGTTTCAGAGTTTTCTACAAATCCATCCATCACCGGTGACTTGTCACTTTAATCAGACTAGTGTAGTTTTGAGTAAGTTTGTTGTAGAGAAACACTAAAGTAATGAGAAAGTAGTGTCGCTTAAGGACCTTTCGTATCTTCATACGAGAGAGTTTAAAATTCAGGGTGGCCAGATCGGAGATCAGGGGTCTGACATCAGTTATAATCACCTTTGCCGGCAGGAAGGATTTAAAGAACAGTTTAGCAATACTGAAATAGTGCAAGCTGTGGTAGGGCAATTAAACCCAGTAATTTCAAGGATATGCTAATGAATAAGGATGAACTGACCGTGAGTGAACTGAAAGATTTCCTACATTCTCATCTTGGTGAACAGAACTCTACTGAATTGTTCCAAGAGTTGATGTGCATGAGACAAAATGATAATAAAATACCTCAACAATTTCTATATCGAGTAATAGGTCTAAAACAAAATATTTTATTAGCTTCTAAACATCTTACCACTGATGTAAAATACTCACCCAGTATGGTTCAAGATGTGTTCCTCCATACCATATACCAGGGGCTGGATCAAAAATACAGTGACTTTCGGAGGGAACTAAAACCGTTATTAGCTAACACGTCAGTGGCTGATGAAACAATACTCAAACATTTAAAAAAAAAGATGAGTGATGAGAGCGAAAAACAGCAGCAGTTAGGCCAAATCAACTGACACAAAACGTACATGCCCAGAGCACAACAGCGGAGATAAAGGCTTCACAAAATGTCCCTGTAAAGCCTGATACCTGCACAACCATGCAACCGGATAAGAAAACAGACATGATACAAGAGCTTGTGGAGAAAGTTGAAAAGTTGACGAAGCTTAGAGGAGCACTTGCAGTCACAACAGTTACAGCAGACAGGTCGGGGAGCAGCAAGTGGACCAAATTACCAAAGACCGAAACGACATGGGTGCACTACGTGTCTGTCGGAGCAAAAGACTGATTGCCCGCACTGCTTTTACTGTGGGGAAGAGGGACGCCAAGCAGTGGGTTGTCTGAAGAAGCTGACACGTCAGGGAAACTGGAGTCGGTCACTGTTCGTCCCTCGACGAACAGTGACCGGATCTCCCTCAACGTCCCAACCTGCAAGGAGGGAAGGCAGCGGAGGAGAAAATGGGCGACAAGTTGAAAACAAACACGTTGACGTGTTGGCGCAACCTCACCCAATGTAAAGGGTGAAAAACTAACAAAACTCATTGGAAAAAAAGCACTGACCCAGTGTAATCTAAATGGATTAGCGATCAGTGCATTATTAGATACTGGGGCCCAAGTGAGCATTATTGATAAAGACTGGAAAACCAAATTTCTGCCAGACATGGACATAAGACCAATCCATGAGATACTGGATGAAGAAGATGGCCTAAAACTGTATGCTTTAAATGGCGACAGTCTCCCCTTTGAGGGATGGGTAGCCATAACAGTAAACCTCCTGGGGAATGTTGATCCAGGCTTGTCAATCACAGTACCCTATCTCGTCAGCAGCTTTACCCTGGAAAGACCAATATTGGGATTCAACATGCTGGAGGAAGTGATTCAGAAGCAACCCGAGAGATTTGTCCCCACGATGATAAGCCTTCTTCACAATGCCCTATCAATTCCAGCTGAAAAAGCAGAACTTCTAGTGGACTTAATCCAAGCAGGAACTTCCATCGATCCCAACGAGAGGCTATGCACCAGCAGATGTGTGACAAATATCCAGGCAGGTCAAGTTGCATGGGTTAAAACCCATGTCCCCTCAAACAAGAACTCATTAGAAATGGTTTTCCTTTTCGAACCTGATGAGAGTAACAAACGTTTCGCTGAACTAGACATGGGTGAGGGGCTGGTCGAGGTACACCACACCAAGCACCCCTACGTATTAGTACCTCTGGGGAACAACACAAAACACCCAGTGACATTACCGAGAAAAACATCTCTGGGGAGGATTCAGAGTTTTGACAAAGTGGTGGAAATACATTCACCTAGAGAGGTGGAGGAACCTGAACCCACAATGACAGTTTGCAATGTGTCCAATCCGGTCAATAACTCACCATCATGGCAGCCCCCATTGGATCTCAGTCATCTGACAACCAAGCAACAAGAGAAGGTTAACAAAATGTTATGTGAAGAAGCTGGTGCATTTGCTCAAGGTAGTACCGACATTGGATGCATCCCTACTTTGCAGATGTCGATTCATCTCAGTGACAACATACCGGTTCAGAGAGCCTACTCCTCAATACCAAAACCGCTTGTTAAGGAAGTGAAGGATTACATACAGGAATTGTGAGAAAAAAAGATGGCAGTTTGCGGTTATGCATTGACTATAGACTCCTGAACAAAATCATTCCTGACCGAAATCCCCTTCCCAGGATACAGGATTTGACAGATTCTCTCGGTGGTTACGCATGGTTCAGTATCCTCGACGAGGGAAAGGCATATCACCAGGGTTTTGTGGCTGAGGGATCCGGGCAGTTTACGGCCTTTACCACTCCTTGGGGTCTGTACGAGTGGGTCCAAGTCCCTTTTGGACTGACCAATGCTCCAGCCGCCTTCCAACGCAGTATGGAAGAGATGCTAGGTCCCCTCCAAGATGAATGTTGCATTCCTTATTTGGACGATATATTGTGTTATGCCAAAACATTTGACGAACATGTAGAATGCCTCCGAAAGGTGCTGCGTGCCCTACAACAACATGGAGTGAAGCCACGACCGGAAAAATGTGAGTTGTTCAAAAGCGAAGTGAGGTGCATGGGGAAGATCATGTCCGCTGAAGGCGTAAAGATTGACCCGCGCGACCTTGAAGCTGTGAAAACACTCACATCCAAAACACCTGAGACTGTGGGGGATGTATGTAAATTAACAGGGTTCTTGGGGTATTACCGCACATACATCCAGGATTTCTCCAGGATAGCTGGGCCAATCTATAAGTTATTACAAACCAAGTCAAGCACAGTGTTAAATTATGTCGGTAGGAAGGACAACAAACGCACCCAGCGCCATTCAAAAGAGCTTGTTATATGGACTAGTATGCACCAAGAAGCCTTGGAAAAACTAATTACTCAGCTCACCGATACTAGCCTACCCCGATTTTAATTTGCCTTTTACATTGCACACTGATGCGTCAGATAAGGAATTGGGAGCCGTCCTTTACCAAAATCAAAATGGCAAGTTACGTGTAATAGGTTATGGATCATGGACTTTGACACAAGCGGAACGTAACTACCGGTTACATAGTGGAAAGTTGGAGTTTCTCGCATTGAAATGGGCCGTATGCGAGAAGTTCAGAGATTATTTGTATTACGCACCCCATTTCACCATTTACACATATAACAGTCCCCTGATTTGCATTATGAGCACAGCAAAACTTAATGCCGTTGGGTACAGGTGGCTGGGGGAACTCTCTGATTTCCAGTTTGACATAAAATATCGGCCTGGGAAAGCTAACACAGACGCAGATACATTATCACGGTTACCGTTGGACATGGAGGAGTACATGCCTGAGTGTACTGAGACTTTTTCAGTACAGGCGGTTTGGGCTACATGGGACGGGCGTCAGATCGCTCAGGAGAAAGACGTTGCTTGGATCGCCATCCTCAACACGACGGCTGATGAGACCCCACCTATACTGACTGAGAAAGAAATGCAATTTTTAGTTATGGGGAGATTTATTTTGTTTGCCCGAGAGAGTGTGACGCCCACTAAGTGTGGTCACATAATTTTGCTAAAATATTTAGTGTTGTAATTTAGTAAATGAAATAAGAATAGGAAAGTGTGGGGCGCAATACCGGGGTTCTCCACAAGGGTTGGGGGGGGGGGGGGGANAGCACTGGGAATCAAAAGGGGGATCTAAATAATACAGAAATGCAGGCGCTACTTAGTAGTTACGAGGAGTTGAGCAAAAAAATAACACAGTTTCTTCCCGTTCTTACTCCCCAGTCTGCTGTCCAGCCTACACTTCCCAAATCGCTTGACAGGGTCAAAAATCGTGAATGCCTAACCCAGGAGAAAGTAGTGTCGCTTAAGGACCTTTCATATCTTCATAGGAGAGAGTTTAAAATTCAGGGTGGCCAGATCGGAGATCAGGGGTCTGACATCAGTTATAATCACCTGTGCCGGCAGATTGAGGAAGGATTTAAAGAACAGTTTAGCAATACTGAAATAGTGCGAGCTGTGTTAAAAGTAATTAAACCCGGCAATTTCAAGGATATGTTAATGAATAAGGATGAACTGACCGTGAGTGAACTGAAAGATTTCCTACATTCTCATCTTGGTGAACAGAACTCTACTGAATTGTTCCAAGAGTTGATGTGTGCGAGACAAAATGATAATGAAACACCCCAACAATTTCTATATCGAGTAATAGGTCTAAAACAAAAGATTTTATTAGCTTCAAAACATCTTACCACTGATGTAAAATACTCACCCAGTACGGTTCAAGATGTGTTCCTCCATACCATATACCAGGGGCTGGGGCAAAAATACAGTGACGTTCGGAGGGAACTAAAACCGTTATTAGCTAACGCTTCAGTGGCTGATGAAACAATACTCAAACATTTAAAAAAAATGATGAGCGATGAGAGCGAAAGACAGCGGCGGTTAGGCCAAATCACTCGACACAAAAATGTACATGCCCAGAGCACAACAGCAGAGATAAAGGCTTCACAAAATGTCCCTGTAAAGCCTGATAGCTGCACAACCAAGCAACCGGATAAGAAAACAGACATGATACAAGAGCTTGTGGAGAAAGTTGAAAAGTTGACGAGTTTAGTGGAGCATTTGCAGTCACAACAGTTACAGCAGACAGGTCGGGGAGCAGCAAGTGGACCAAATTACCAAAGACCGAAACGACATGGGTGCGCTACGTGTCTGTCGGAGCAAAAGACTGATTGCCCGCACTGCTTTTATTGTGGGGAAGAGGGACACCGAGCAGTGGGTTGTCTGAAGAAGCTGACACGTCAGGGAAACTGGAGTCGGTCTCTGTCGAGGGACGAACAGTGACCGGATCTCCCTCAACGTCCCAACCTGCAAGGAGGAAAGGCAGCAGCGGAGAAAATGGGCGACAAGTTGAAAACAAACATGTTGACGTGTTGGCGGCAACCTCACCCAATGTAAGGGGTGAAAAACTGGCAAAACTGATTGGAAAAAAAGCACTGACCCAGTGTAATCTAAATGGATTAGCGATCAGTGCATTATTAGATACTGGGGCCCAAGTGAGCATTATTGATAAAGACTGGAAAACCAAATTTCTGCCAGACATGGACATAAGGCCAATCCATGAGATACTGGATGAAGAAGATGGCCTAAAACTGTATGCTTTAAATGGCGACAGTCTCCCCTTTGAGGGATGGGTAGCCATAACAGTAAACCTCCTGGGGAATGTTGATCCAGGCTTGTCAATCACAGTACCCTATCTCGTCAGCAGCTTTACCCTGGAAAGACCAATATTGGGATTCAACATGCTGGAGGAAGTGATTCAGAAGCAACCCGAGAGATTTGTCCCCACGATGATAAGCCTTCTTCACAATGCCCTATCAATTCCAGCTGAAAAAGCAGAACTTCTAGTGGACTTAATCCAAGCAGGAACTTCCATCGATCCCAACGAGAGGCTATGCACCGGCAGATGTGTGACAAATATCCAGGCAGGTCAAGTTGCATGGGTTAAAACCCATGTCCCCTCAAACATGAACTCATTAGAAATGGTTTTCCTTTTCGAACCTGATGAGAGTAACAAACGTTTCGCTGGTACACCACACCAAGCACCCCTACGTATTAGTACCTCTGGGGAACAACACAAAACACCCAGTGACATTACCGAGAAAAACATCTCTGGGGAGGATTCAGAGTTTTGACAAAGTGGTGGAAATACATTCACCTAGAGAGGTGGAGGAACCTGAACCCACAATGACAGTTTGCAATGTGTCCAATCCGGTCAATAACTCACCATCATGGCAGCCCCCATTGGATCTCAGTCATCTGACAACCAAGCAACAAGAGAAGGTTAACAAAATGTTATGTGAAGAAGCTGGTGCATTTGCTCAAGGTAGTACCGACATTGGATGCATCCCTACTTTGCAGATGTCGATTCATCTCAGTGACAACATACTGGTTCAGAGAGCTTACTCCTCAATACCAAAACCGCTTGTTAAGGAAGTGAAGGATTACATGCAGGAATTGTGAGAAAAAAAGATGGCAGTTTGCGGTTATGCATTGACTATAGACTCCTGAACAAAATCGTTCCTGACCGAAATCCCCTTCCCAGGATACAGGATTTGACAAATTCTCTCGGTGATTACGCATGGTTCAGTATCCTCGACGAGGGAAAGGCATATCACCAGGGTTTTGTGGCTGAGGGATCCGGGCAGTTTACGGACTTTACCACTCCTTGGGGTCTGTACGAGTGGGTCCAAGTCCCTTTTGGACTGACCAACGCTCCAGCCGCCTTCCAACGCAGTACGGAAGAGATGCTAGGTCCCCTCCAAGATGAATGTTGCATTCCTTATTTGGACGATATATTGTGTTATGCCAAAACATTTGACGAACATGTAGAATGCCTCCGAAAGGTGCTGCGTGCCCTACAACAACATGGAGTGAAGCCATGACCGGAAAAATGTGAGTTGTTCAAAAGCGAAGTGAGGTACATGGGGAAGATCATGTCCGCTGAAGGCGTAAAGATTGACCCGCGCGACCTTGAAGCTGTGAAAACACTCACATCCAAAACACCTGAGACTGTGGGGGATGTATGTAAATTAACAGGGTTCTTGGGGTATTACCGCACATACATCCAGGATTTCTCCAGGATAGCTGGGCCAATCTGTAAGTTATTACAAAACAAGTCAAGCACAGTGTTAAATTATGTCGGTAGGAAGGACAACAAACGCACCCAGCGCCATTCAAAAGAGCTTGTTATATGGACTAGTATGCACCAAGAAGCCTTGGAAAAACTAATTACTCAGCTCACCGATACTAGCCTACCCCGATTTTAATTTGCCTTTCACATTGCGCACTGATGCGTCAGATAAGGAATTGGGAGCCGTCCTTTACCAAAATCAAAATGGCAAGTTACGTGTAATAGGTTATGGATCATGGACTTTGGCACAAGCGGAACATAACTACCGGTTACATAGTGGAAAGTTGGAGTTTCTCGCATTGAAATGGGCCGTATGCGAGAAGTTCAGAGATTATTTGTACTACGCACCCCATTTCACCATTTACACATATAACAGTCCCCTGATTTACATTATGAGCACAGCAAAACTTAATGCCGTTGGGTACAGGTGGCTGGGGGAACTCTCTGATTTCCAGTTTGACATAAAATATCGGCCTGGGAAAGCGAACACAGACGCAGATACATTATCACGGTTACCGTTGGACATGGAAGAGTGCATGCCTGAGTGTACTGAGACTTTTTCAGATGAGGCGGTTTGGGCTACATGGGACGGGCGTCAGATCACTCAGGAGAAAGACGTTGCTTGGATCGCCATCCTCAACACGACGGCTGATGAGACCCCACCTATACTGACTGAGAAAGAAATGCAATTTTTAGTTATGGGGAGATTTATTTTGTTTGCCCGAGAGAGTGTGACGCCCACTAAGTGTGGTCACATCATTTTGCTAAAATATTTAGTGTTGTAATTTAGTAAATGAAATAAGAATAGGAAAGTGTGGGGCGCAATACCGGGGTTTTCCACAAGGGTTGGGGGGGGGGGGGGGGGGGGGGGGGGGGGGGGACTGCTAGTGGAGATCTGTGTCCTGTCTACCATTATTCGGGAGCAGCAGTTCATAGAGACCACTCCATTCTGATGTCTCCGTCTCTTTATTTGCATTTCAGGTTAGTGAAGTGCACCCAAGCATGCAAACCCACCTATATGAGGTGCGCCTTGAGTTTATAAATGTGGTGACGGCTGATAGCTTATGCTAAATGTTCAGTTATAATAGTTAAATATACGTATATAGCCGTTAAGGTTTTGTGCTCATAGCCTAGCCTCACATGCTAATAGCTCAACTGGTAAGGTTGCGAGCTATCCTAGCTTTAATGGGTTTAACATAAATTTATATGTTCAACGAATGTTTAATCGTTAGAAGGGTGCTGAAGTAGGTTTAGTTATAATAATAGAAAAAGTGGAGTTTAATGTTGTTTCGGGTCAAAAGAGTGCTGTTAGGTCACACTGGTGAATACATATGAATGCTTTATTGTGCATTGTCTTGTAGCCAAGCCTGAATGTTTAGGAGGTTGTGGAAACTGTAAGAGAAAATGATTGAATACTGGTTTAGTGGAAATGAAGGGAAAGTGAATACATACATGTGTAATGTAAAAGGGAATATATTATTCTGAGAAAAGATAATTAAAGATTCGGGAGCGGCAGTTCACAGAGACCACTCCATTCTGATGTTTCTGTCTCTTTATTTGTATTTCAGGCACCCGGACATTCCCTCAATAATTTATATTTAAGCTGTTAGTGAGGATTGTGCCGGCCCTTTACCTGCAACACAGGTGATGCTTGGCTGTCATGGGCTCTCTACTGAGAAGTTTCTTCCATCTGGCCAGTCTACCAGGGAGGCTCGATTGGTGGAGCTGATTGTCATGGCAACAGCTGTGAATACTAGTGTACTTAAGTTATTTTGATATTTTATTTTAAATATTTTTTAAATATCCCTTTTCACTTGTTCTCTATTGAAGGGAACTGAATTGAATCCATTTTAAACGAGGCTGTAACATAACATTTGGAACAAGTGAAGTGCTATGACCTTCTAAAATGCTCCGTGTGTTTGTCCCAATTCTTCTTAGTGACTGTTGAAAACTTTCCATTCAAACATTTTACATAAAAAAGTGTTTTTAGATTGGAAAGGAACCCTGCTTTGTGCCCCATGCCCTCCAGCAGCTCATGATGAAAAACCAAACAGACCACCCAGGTGGTAACTGAAGTTCATCTGGTCCTCTCCTGCAGCAGCAGTCTGCAACTGATGGCTAAAAATATCTCTTTAAACCAACCAAAATGAAGCCAGAATCCAAGTTCATCTTATGGGATTAGTTTTCATAACTGTATCGTTGTATTTTATTATTTATCTTTTTCATTATTTATGCAGAAAAATGGATTTCACTGCTCTGGATGAGTGTGCTTTTGGTAAGTTATTTGTTTAATGGTGGAAGCAAAAGCATTTGAAAAGTAAACTAGAAACAAAAAACAACATAAAAAATTCTCTATAAAACTAATTTTGTATTTGTTCCACAACAATCATCATTATTTAATTAATTTCTTGGTTTTCACCCATAAATTGTCCAATTTCAAATGTATCGTCTTCTGAAACTCCCATCGCTCCATTCTTTTGAAGCCACAACTCAGCCATGCAGAACTTTAGTCTTATTTTATTTTATTTACACCATGAGTGTTTTCAAGAGTACAAGTGCTGCCCCATCACTCTTCTGTGTTCAGGTACACACAACATGATTCTCTTTTTAGGAAGCTATCTAAAAGGTAAAAAGTTTGGGAGCTTTGGGAGTAAAGAGCAAAGCGGCATTGATTCGTAGAATGAGCACACATGGGGCACAGAGGTGCTAAGAGCCTTCAGAGTGCATGCAGCATCATTCCTCTTTACTTGTAAAAATAGATAAATAAATAAATACAAATTGTAGTGTGCACACAGTTTTATAGGGATGCCAGCAGCATAACCTGATAAGTGCATCTAACACACTCCCCCATGTAGGAGGCAGATTACACAAACGCACGAATGGGTGAGAACGGGTTTCGGACCAGCTTATTAAATAAGTGGTGGTCCTGCATGGTGAAATGGAGCAGCGAGGAAGAGTTGCATGCACCGCCTCCTCTGCAGTGTTGGTGGACCACCAGCATCACCATAAGCAGTCAGTCAATAGGCTGACTCAACAGTGTGTGAAATTAAGAAGGAAATAGAAGTAGACAGACATTAAGCCTTTCTCCCACTTCCTCTCACCCTCTCAGACGCCAGACAGCAGCTAATGCACCCCCCCCCCCCCCCCCCCCCCCCCCCCCCCCCCCCCCCCCCCCCCCCCCCCCAAACACACACTGCTATCACACACCGGCAGCACCACCTCTCTGCTGCTTGTCAACTGTTCCTCAGAAAACCTCCACAAGCTGCTCTGACCTCCTTTGACAGCATTAATGTAAATATCACACTGAGACAGATTTCACAAACATCTTTTTCCTGTGAGTCGTAGGTTTTAATAAACCCTGATGAGGGAGGGAGAGTAAACGTCTTCACAAGCAGCCACACAGCAGGAAGCTCTGCTGCTGCTTCAAACCCTGCTTTGGCCTGGGGGCCATTTGATGATGACGAATATGCCTGTTTTCTGTCCGTTGAATCCAAACACTGATTTCTGACACCTGAAAGGGAAACTAGTTTCTGTCCTTGTCCTTGAGGGCAGCTGAAGCAGCCTTCTAGGAGCAGACATCTGCAGTCACATGTCCACTGGGAAGGTGTTTAGAATAGCTGCCATTTCCCCCCCTCTTTTCCAGCTCCTTGATATGTTAATACAGGTCTTGTTTTTAGTTTGGAAACAACATCCTTTCTGCCGAGAGCCTCATTTTGTCAAAGCAAGGAGGAGTCACATTAACATACCAAATGTCTAGCTCAGAATGAAACTACTATTAAGGAAATCTGAAGCAGCGGCCTGGTGATAAAACAGCCAGTTGCCAAGGAAATATGCAAAACAGCTTCATTGACTGTGAGTTGAACTATGAGAACCACCTCTGAGATGGAGTCTGGAGGGTTTAACTGCATCCTGCTGACTGGGAAGAAAAAAAAGCTGCTAATTTTTAATGATATTAATAGATCGTTAGCAAATGTGGTCTCTAGTCTCGTTATCTTCACATAGATCTTATGGATTAAAAAATGCAGATTTTTAATTTAAATATGAATGTAATTTTGATCGTGACAGATGTGCTAACATGTTTAAATTTAGTTTTATACCTTTGCTCCACTAAAAGACTGTTTGGAATGAGAATTAGGCCAAAATGTGGCCCACTGCAAAGATCGGTGATCTTATGAGTGCAAAATGAAAAAGTAAGCATGATTTGTGCTGAGTGTAAGAATCCTCACACCAGAAGCTGAGAAACAACGGGCATTTGAGGGTATTTATGGTGGAAACGACAGGCTGAATAATTAACACCATAAAAGCGTATGAGCTCGTCTAAAAATCTAAATCAAGCAAGCTACTCACCTGTCACACTTATTTTTGCGTATTTAGGATTATTTTTCTTTTAAGTTTTTATGTTTAACGTTATAATAGGTTAACTACAACGGTGTTTGAAGTAATCTCTCACTTGAGTAGATTTGGCTTTTTTGAAGAAAGGTAATTTTTTTCCGTTAATTACTCCTGATGCAGCAAACAAATGATTCTTCTCACTAATCTGTGCACAAACCACTCGTTTCCATCCCTTAGAATAAATACTTGCCAAAACCTACCACCATGAAGAATATTCAGACAATTGAAACTGATGATAGATAGATAGATAGATAGATAGATAGATAGATAGATAGATAGATAGATAGATAGATAGATAGATAGATAGATAGATAGATAGATAGATAGATAGATAGATAGATAGATGATAGATAGATATTCTCTCAAAGACAAAACCTCACTTTTGTTTTCTTAAACATTCATTTAGATTAATTAACATTTTGGATTGACAGAAAGCACTGTCAATGTTCAATAATAAAATAATCCTCAAACACACACTCACTCATGCGCGCGCATTCACACACACACACACACACACACACACACACACACACACACTATAAACCTTCAATTTTTTAATTTTCCATCGCAGAAAATTAACAGTAAAATTTACATATTTTCACGGGGGGGCGGGGGGATCTATTCATAACAGCAGTTCATCACTATAATGTTGCCATTTCAATAATGTTGAGAAGCTAAAACATACATTTTGTCACACTGTAATATTCACTTTTATCAAATTCAGTGATGTGCAAAATGCAAAACATGATGTGACTCTAGTTGAGAGATGAAACAGTCCTGCTATACAATCTGCAGCCTTGCATGAAATAGTTTGTTGCAACCAGATATAATAAATGTATTTACAGCAAGGATGCAAAAAACGGTGCCATCTTTTTTCAAACTGATTCATGTCGTCAGTTCCCAGTTATCTACACAAATATGAAAACTCCTTTAATACTTTAATGATATACGACTAAATATTAAACCATAAAAAAAATCCGAAGCCCTTTATGTTAACTTGCATTTGTGCATTGTGATTAGAAAATGTTGTGTTTTTTTTTAACATTTTTTATTTTATTTTACATAAATAATGATATAACTGTTAAATATTTACTCTTATAAAAAGTCAAGATCCATGAGAGGGAGCAACAATAAATAATTGTTAAGTACTAACAGGTACTCATGCCTTCAATATCTACGAAAAGCAGATTCACAGGTTTTTCTTAAATGTCCAATTAACTCAACCTGTATTCTGATAGATGAGACTGAATTGGATAACATGCAGGTTGTTGCCATCTGTCGTTCCTCTGAAGTGAGCTCTGCTCATCACGCTCCTCCAGCCTTTCCTGTTGCACTCGGTCCCGTCCGCTCACTGAAAGAAGACGGCCAAAGACAAATTCCAAAGGCTCAGGGCAACAAAAAAAAAACAAAAAACAATGTCTGTGGAGACTCTTCAGATAGGTATTGACCAAAGGGAGGGAAAGCTGATGGAATTTCATTGACCTATGGCCAACTGCAGCGTGTTACACAACCAGATCAATGTCCTTTCTCCCTCCTCCCCCGCGGTCTCTCTCTCTGGGGGACTTTTAATTCCCAAACTTGTTCTTATTGAGGAATGGAGTGGCAGCGTGGCTTCTGAAAATGTTGACAGATGTTCGTCAGCGTGCTCTGTGAGGCTTCTCAGAAATGTTTGCTGTGTTTTATATGGCAAGCCAAGGTTTTCTGTATCCTTTCCTTGACTTGAACAGAGTGTGAACTAAAGAAAGACAGAGTCTGTAATGGGGAAGATCCAGCTCCGACGATGCACATGGCTCTCCTGCTTTGAGAGACATTATACATTCATACTGTGCTTGTGCAGCCTTTTTATCTGGTGACCAAGGTCAGTAAGTGAAAATCTGAATACGTGGAGGTCTTACAAGGATACGTATGGGTCGACATCTCCGACAACGAAGACAAAGCCAGGGTTTCGTATCAGATGCAGACTGGGCTAAAGTCTGAGAAAATGCTCTTTAATTAAGCTTAATTCCGTTTGAAAGTGTTTCTATGTCATTGTAATCTGTTTGACTTTTGCATAGTAAAACCTTGTTTCAGTTCTCTAAATTGAGCATGCAAATGAGACATTGTACATCCTAATCTACTGTAAAATCATATTTTCTTTAAAGAGAGCCTATACTTGTTTTGTTTTTATCTGGTCTTTAGTGTAAATTAATACCTTTTGAGTCATTTTCTGTGGGAGAAAAAGCTATGGCACTGCTGTTTCAGGAAATAGAAATTAGCTGGATTCTGACATCTCACCTCTGATTGGCTAAAAGGAACATGATTCTTCCACCGACTTGTTTGCTTTGCAATGTTGACGTTTCATCTCCACAAATAACATAAGGCTGGAGGAGTTCTGCCGTGCTGTGGAGTCGCTAATACTACCAGTTAGCTTCTGCTAGCAGTTTCCTGGATGCTAAAACAACGATGTGTGAGTGAATGCTAATTTACAGTGTGTTTTTTTCTGGCCGAGCGTTTCCCCGTGTATTTCAGTGGATAATGCAGGAAATAGGGGTAGAAGACTCACCTGCATGTTAAACTCAGAGTGACCGATCGTGATTCATTAAGATCAAAGAAAAAAAAAAGGTTTCTCAGTGAACCTCCCAGACAGAACAAGGTTTTTCAAAAGCCTTCTGTAGTTTCAGTTGAATATTTAGAGCTGACACCATTGTGTGCAGTGTATTTTGATAAAACTACTTTTGTTCCTTCTTTTAATGAAAGTTAATGTCAGGATGATACAAATTCTCTGTGTTATGTTACATTTATGGTCTCTGCAACCAATAGCAGAATGGCTTTTCTTGTTATTTGCACAGCAGTGCAAATATGTGTGTTTTCAATATGAGAGGAGCCTGTTTCTCTAAATCTGCAAGTGGAAACTTGCTGTGTTAAAAAATTTACCCTGCTGATTGTCTGCAGCATGTTTCTCCAGTTAAAGCAAACATCATCATTGCAACCGATGAGTGAAATGAGCAACGATCCCCCTGCTAGGACACACACACACATTATATTCAGTTTGTCATTATCTATTAAACTGTCGTGTCAGTGTTTTGCTGAAGCCGTGAAAAGCAACAGAAATGTGTTTTTTAAATGAATGTGATAAAGGACCCGTTGTATAGCGCCTTTCAGAGTCAGAGGACTTCAAAGCGCTTTACACTTCAGTGTGTCATTCATCCATTCACACACATTCACACACTGATGGTGATGAACTATGATAAACACAGGTGCCTTAGGGCACACTGACAGTGGCAAGGCTGCTGAGCACAGGTGCCATCAGTCCCTTCAACCATAAACATGAATATATAGACGCCCCATTGGGAGCTGGAGAGTGTAACAGCATCGCCGCCATTTTGGATGGGTCTCCCCACTCTCTAAAGTCAATGCAGAGTGAGCAGCTATGCCCGTTTTTGTGAAGCCTATGGTTACAACAACCGGCGTACTATTGAAAACCGATCACGTGGGATTACTAGTGACTTTTCTAGCCTACCCGATGGGATTTTATATTTAAATGTAGTTTTATTTATTTTGTTTAATTATATTTTTATTATCTTGCATTACCTTGTGTGTGCTATTGTGAAAAAACTTGACAAAATGTGTTTTTTAGTTGTGTAAGCACCTTCCTCAGTAGAAATGAATTCACTGGGGGCAAATGGAGACCCATCTAAGGTGGCAGCAGGCCACTACAGCAGCTCCAGTCCACGGAACATCTATGTATATATGTCTGCCTCTGACCACCACCAGCAGACAAGGTGGGTAAAGTGTCTTGCCCGAGGACACAACAGCAAAATTCTCTGCCTTGAGCTGGGATCGAACCTGCAACCGTCCGATTACTGGACAACCTGCTCAGCCTCCTGCTACTACTTTAATTTCACACGAAGCAATTAAATTATGCATTACAAAAGTTATTTGAAAAATAAAAACTGACACATATTATTGCAAAAAAAAAAAAAAAGAATCAACAAAGTTAAAGTTATAATAAAAACGTAATATTTTTACCTATTCATTCAAACATCCCTATACTTTCACAATTTTAAAACATTTTATACTGGTTTGTTGCATGTTTAAAAAGATAAAGGGACTAGACTGCAAAAATTTATTTTCAAGAAAGTAAAAAATTAACTACGTAATTTTAGACATTTTATATCATTTTTAGTCTAAAAAGAAAAAAAACGGTATCTGCAAAAACAGCACTACTTGAAATAAGGTAAATATTCATAAATCTGATCAAATTTTCTTGTTTTGAGTAAAGAAAATCTGCCAATGGGGCAAGCAATGTTGCTTGGCTACAATTTTTAAAACTAGCAAAACAATCTAATGTTAGATCTATCTGGTAGATTTTCTAGTAAAAAAAAAAAACAAAGATAAATGTCTAAAAACTGTTTTTTTTATACTTTCTAGAAAATCGGTTTTATAGTGCACCAAGTGTTTCAGCAGCATCTAGCAGAGTTAAGGGTGCCTCATTTAATAATTCTGAGCAAATATCCATCTTTCTTTTCACGTTATCGCTTATTAGCAGAGAAGAAAGATTTGTTGAGTTCTTTGGGAAAAAATGTATTAATTGAATCCAGGAGTGCAAAAGAAGAAAAAAGTAATATTCATGAAATCATTGGAGAGAATGCGTTCAGAAAAACTCAGAAAATTGATCAGAAATATGCTTTACTTCCATTTCAGAACTAAACAATAAATAAAGCTTGTTTAAGAAATTTGCTCTTTAGAAAGGTTTTGTAAAGTCCAGAGGTAGATCAAAAGAGGACAAAAAGGTTTAAGCACGTATAACACACCAACTCAGAAATTAGGCATCAAGTGTATTTGAGCAGAATGTGAACACTTTGATTGTCACCAAAGCTTCTACAGCAAAAGTGTTCTCAAGTGGCAAAAAACAACCAGAGAAAGGGAGAACTAACCCAACTCCGTGGCTCTCAGAATGGGTACAGATTTTAAATAGTCGTGTCTCAATTAGTGAAGGGGTTGCATTATCATTCTCCAGGTGAGAGGCAATATATCAACCATGCAGGTCATTGGATTTCAGGCTTGCAGGTGAACGGATTCGGTCAATCACGGAGCAGCCAATTGATTTTCCTCTCTTTATTTGCAGAACTTGGCATGAAGCAGAGAGAAACTTCTCTCCCCGGGTACACAGATTGAATGTAATTTTGTTTTTACCCAACAACAACCACACTTACCATCTGTTTTCTATTTTCATGGGCTGACATTTGGGGGAATGAGATACCTCGCAGAAATGCCTGAGAGGAGGGAAAAAATAGACACTTTAAACAGTATAGGAGGAAGACACGAGTGCGGCTTTTATTGCGGGGAGTGTCGGGAGCTCCAGTAAGAGGAAAGGATTAGGAAGAGGAAAATTTCAAGCGTGCCAAATGTCAAATCGCATCAAATTGGCCTTTAATTGTAAAGCTTTAAGTGCACTTAGCTGTCTTTTTGTAATCCCTGAAATTCAGCCTCAACATCAGGGATGGATTTAGAAACTTAAGAGGTGGTGGTGGGGTTGAGCTTCACATCTTGGCAACAATCAAATGTAGACTGTTGAAAGTTACAAAATAAATTAGGCAGAAGCAATGTGAGATTAAACAGCTTTTGAAATTCAATTTTGAAAAACATCAATCATTAGGTGACTGCTAACCAGTTCATCCATCCATTTTCATTATCTGCTTGTTTCTGTGCAGCCTGGCAGGAAGAAGGTGATTATCTCCAGAGGTCGTTTGGTGACCTGAACAGGTCCCCAGTCCATCACAGAAAAAAACAACCTTTAAAACTCAGACCAAACTGCAAAGAAAAAGAATTTATGTAAAAAGACACACAGAGAGAAATAAAGGAAACATTGTGCAAACTGACAGAACATTGTCACAGTTTTGGAGGACCCCAAAGCCGTAACAAAAATCCTAAGACAGGACACAAGAGATAATTGTAAAAGATTGTCAAATACTACAAATATACAGCAAATAGAGAACAAACGGCACTTCTACTGCTAATCCATGCCTTTTCCATACTTTTGTCTAAGACAAGGCAGCTGAGGCCTTTTTGCATGGTGTTAGCATATTCCCATATTTGCATGCACCTTCTGCAGGTACTTCTCTTTCCTCCTTCTGACTCAAATCATATTGGTTTGGTTAGTTGGCACTTATAATCTTGTTAAAAATGAGATTCAGAGCTTTTCTTAATTTTATTCATTTTTTAAATGTTTATTGTCATTTTTAGCCCCAAAATGTATTCCCTGGAGGTCCTCTGAAGACGTTCTGGATGAGTCTGAACCGGTGTTGGTACAAGATCTGCTCGGGTGCAAGATCGGCTCGGGGTCCTTCGATTGCCGATGACGTCAAAGTACGGCAAACCCACTCGGACAAAATACACTACACATCTATACTGTTGGAAAGAATTTAGCAGTTTCGTTATTAAAATAATGTTTCTTAAGACGTAAGTTTGTGTTTATAATGGTATTTGTAAAATAAAACACTATATTGCATTCATAATGTTGAACTCCTCTTTGAGCACATCCCTTAAAGAATCATAGGCATTAGCAACACCTGTGAAATTGTATTTGCAGGAAAGAAGTGTGTCCCGTTTATTAAGTATTTTGTGTTTAGTTTTTGACGTCTTGTCCATGCATATAGAGCTCCGGACCCCATGTGACTCTCAGTTAGTGGACGCCATTTTGGCATGCAAAAAAGGTAAACAAACACGGATGTAACCATGAACATGAACGGGATCCGCTTGGATTTTACTTCGTCGGAGTTTACTTCACACTTTAAAACCGAAGAAATCGTTTTATATAGTCAGAAATTAAATAGACTAAACATCTCCGACCCTTACCGTGCCCCTGGGATACTTTTTAAAAACGCCAGAAGCTGTCGGAGCGGACTTCTTACCGGACCTAGCCGGGGAACCCCTTGGGATTCCCCCGGCCGGAGGAGCTGGGGAGAAGGTCTGGGACGCTCGACTCTACTGCCCGCTCCGACGCCAGAAGCTGTCGGAGCGGACCGGCACAACACCGGACCTGACCGGGGAACCCCTTGGGATTTACCCGGAGGAGCTGGCTCCAGCGGCTGGGGAGAGGGAAGTCACGCTACTGCCCCCGCAACCCGACTCCGGATACGCGGATGAAAATGGATGGATGGACGGACAAATAACAGATTTACACGTAAGTAGTCTCGGTGAGACAGATAATAGCAATCCAAAGTGCTTTTTATGTGTGATCTGGCAACTGATCAACCATTGCTTAAAAATTAAATACAGCTTAGCCGGTTAATTGCTGTGATCATAAAACACGTAAACGGCAGCACGCAGAACTCACGAGGAAACATTTTACATGATGTTTACTTGTTGCTCTGAGTAATAAGACAGAAAAAGCCACGCCAAAATAAGTTTAGGAAGCCCACTAAGAATCGTAATAAAAGCATTTAAAATAAATACCATACACAGTTGAGGAAACGTTGGTTTAAGTACCTGATATGAAGTGGTGGCTGCATAAGCGACAACCTTTACTCTCGGGATCCCACAGCTTCATTTTAGCCCGGTCACTAGAGCGTTTTATTACAATGATCCAACGTTTGCGGCGCTCCGGATCTTGCAGCCTTTGCGATTAGAA
>SSNQ01034660.1:137680-166166 GCA_006942095.1 Nothobranchius kuhntae
AATGTTGGAAGTGTAGCAGAGAGCGAGGCATGATTAAAATCACCAGATATAGCCACACATGCATTGGGGTGCTGGGTTTGTAGCTTGGCGACAACGGAACTGATGGCATCACATGCATTTTCAGCAATGGCTGAAGGTGGAATATAAATGGTTGCCAAGAATACACTGGTGAACTCTCTTGGCAAATAATATGGGAGACAACTTACTGCCAAGATTTCAACATCTGGGCTGCAGAGACGACATTTCACTGAAACATGACCTGGATGGCACCATCTGTTGTTGACAAGCATTGCCACTCCACCTCCTTTTCTTTTCCCGCTCCTCTTCAGATCTCTGTCTGCTCGTACAGTCAGGAATCCTGGCAGAGAGACGCTGGAATCGGGGATATGGTCCTGCAGCCACGTCTCAGTGAAAGACATAACAATGCACTGCCAACACTCTGGCTGAGTCCTTGAAAGGGCTTGGAGTTCCTCCATCTTGTTGGCCAGTGATCTCACATTGCCTATTATGATCAATGGAAGAGATGGTTTGAATTTCCTCTTTCTCTGTCTCCATTTTGCTCCCGCTCTGCACCCATGCTTCTTGCGTTTTAGCTCATTTGGGATTTGTGGCTTCATTTGAGGTTTTATTTCAGCCTTTCCAGTGTTAATCAGCTGCTCCCAATTGTAAACCAGCTTGTTGCCATGGTTACACATCATAACAAATGCTCAAAAAGTGAAAAAAAAACTGTAAAAATCCTCCAAGCTTCACAGCACCAGAAACAGAAAAGTAAAACGTCCAAAAAAAATACAGTTTTTCTTGAGAAACTAGAAGAGAAAATGTCGAAGAAAATGTAAAACTACATATAGTCAACAGAGCTACTCCAACATGCAGCCACCCAGAGCAGCACAGTTCCGGAAAGAACGTGTAATATTGTCCCAATCCTAGCTCCATGCAGGACATTCTGGAAGGGCTATGTTTCTCAGCTGACTAGGGAACACCATAGAATTCCCCTGGAGGAGCTGGCACAATGTAGCTGGAAGAGGGATGTCCGGGCCTCTCTGCTTACCCCCAAATTCCACTACCTCCGCTCTGCTCCGCTCCGCTCTGACACGAACGCCGGAGCAAAATCGGTCCCGTTGTAGTCAATCAGAGCAATTCCACTACTGCGGCCGTGCTCCGGCAGTGCGGCGCAGAGCGCCGCCCTCTGTTCCGGTGTCCGGCAAAAATAGAATCGATCCTATTTTTGCCGGACGCCGGAGCACCTCCGCAGTAAATGGAAAGAAATCACATCCGCCCAACAGGAAAAGGAGCAAGCACAACTTCCGTTTTTCACAATAAATCGATAAACAAAAGGCGTTTTTTGTTTCATATGCACAAGTTTAACAACTTTTAACAACTATCAATGGCAGCTGAAGTTTAAATGCACAAAAGTAAGCCATAAATACAGTTTCCACTATCAAAGTAGTCACACTTTGTTGATCCAAACACTGCTGATCTCTCAACACAAATGATGGGCAGATTAAACAGTTCATTTTGATGCTTCTCCCACACAACGGGTGTTTGGATCTAACTTCCACGTTTATTGCTCGGACTGTATCGCAAGATCTCGAAAATCCCGCGCATGCTTGTTTGCCCACCTCAGGTCTCCACACCTGAGCGGAGCCGTTGTAGAGCGGGTACCAGTAAAAATTGAGTTCGGAAGCGAGCGGCTGCGGAAGGTGGGGCGGACCGGAGTGGAGCGGAGGTAGTGGAATTTGGGGGTTAGGCTGCTGCCACCATGACCCAACCAAGAGAGGGAAATGTATGGATGAGAGGAAGGTTTGGTTTTTAATTGGTCAATTTAGTTATTTATTTTATTTTAGACAAGGGCAAAACAAAACAAAACAAAAAATGTCACATATCCATTAAATGTACTTCATCATTTTCTTTCAACAAAACTGAGCTAACTCTAAATCATTAGTCTTTTGGTCATCTTTTGACCAGGAGAAACTTTGAGGAGTCCTGGAGTCAACCAACCTTTAGACATTTAATTTTCTATTACTGGTGGTAACAAATATCTGTGTTGTACATAGGCTTTGCCTGAAGAGAAGAATAAAAAAAGAAATCAGTAAAGTCTGGAAATTGCCTTCTAAAAATACACATCTCTTCACTTTGACTTTTAATCAGTAATTAACTCAACAAAAATCAACAAAAACCTGATTTGTTGATCTCAGTGGCATTAGGGTTTAATCAAAGCTTTTTCTCAAGATGACAAACAGAACCCAAAGCTTTATGAGATTTATTTTCTTTTTTTTCATTTCTCTGTGATGCGTTGGCTTCAAGGTTACTTGGTTCAAAAGAAACAAGAAATTGTCTCCAGCTGGATTGCAAGTCTGTGAACAAAAGCTTCTTATAAAAGACGAAATCAAACATTTCTTGTGAATATCTGTTACATTTTTATCTTTCGTTTAGAGCATTGTTGACTAAACTTAAACTTTTTTCAACAGCATATGTTACACCCAAAACAAAGCAGAGACCAATATTATTTAAAACACATTTCCTTGTGACCTCTGATAAAAACAATTGAAAGTTGGACTTACATTTACCACAAACCAGAACTAGGGATGGTACAAATATGATACTATTATTTAAGATTAGGTATTTGCAGAAACGAAGCCTCTGTTTTATATGTTAACAAGCTGCAGACCATAAGTACAATCAAACTATTTAGGTCAATGCATGTGAAAGATCACAGTGTAGGGAGACAGTTTAGTGCAGGGTTTATCCCATAGTTCATGCAAACAGAGGTCTGAAAATCACGAGTCTGTTTTAAACAACAGTCATGGCTAGTAAATGTGGGTTATTGACCTCCAACTGGTATTTACTAAACACCACTGGGTGTTACAAAATTCAGGAGCCATGAACATTTTTCAAAGGGCTGACAATTGTTATAGGGCGCCTAAGTCACGCCCATCTACTTCCGGACCACGTGTCATCAGAAGAACAAAAAAATAAATACAAGTCAATGGGGCTAAAAATGCAATTTTCTAATCCCGCTTGTTATTGTGCCATGGATTTCACATATGATGTCCGTGAAATTTAAAGATGCATTTTGAAGAAGCAGCTATGCTAGGGCACAGCAGATTATGTGGTGACGTCACATATGTCTAGCGAGGTCGTAACATGCATCATTGCTTTTCATATAAATTGCAGTACAACATATGTATGATCCAGGGCGTAAAGCAAAGCAGATTAGAAAACAAGCTCTTTTAGCCCCGTTGATTTGCATTCCTTTCTTTGTTCTTCCGCGGACTCGTGCCGACAGGAAAGTGAGGAGACTTAGACTCCATGTAACCATGTGGGTCGTATAGTGGCTAATCAAGGCAATGTTCCTCACACCTGACTGATCAGGGAGATATGGAATATCTGAGGACCTGGAAAGTCTATGATCTAATATCTCTCTCTCTCTCTCTCTCTCTCTCTCTCTCTCTCTCTCTCTCTCTCTCTCTCTCTCTCTCTCTCTCTCTCTCTCCTCTTCCCACAGGTATGCTGTCACATTTGTGTTCAGTTTGCCCTTTCTTGTTTTAACCTTTGTTGTTTACAGGTTACTTTGGGGTATTTTGGTAAAATAATTGTATTTCAAAGATTTTTACATGGTGTGTCCCTGATTTGTTATGGCCCAACGAGCTGGGCTGTAACAATTGGGGTTTCGTCTGGGATTACTTGTCCAGAATCCTGTAACAGGTTAGGGCAGCAGTAGCTCAACAGGTTGAGCGGGTTGTCCAGTAATCAGAAGGTTGCAGGTTCGATCCCGGCTCCGGACAGAGAATTCTGCTGCTGTGTCCTTGGGCAAGATACTTAACCCACCTTGCCTGCTGGTGGAGGTCAGAGGGACCGGTGGTGCCTGTGTTCGGCAGCCTCGCCTCTGTCAGTGCGCCCCACAGTGTTGCCAACTCAGCGACTTTGTCGCTGTTCCTCACGACTTTTTGACCCCCCTCAACGACTTTTTTCCAAATAACGCCTAGCGACAAACCTAGCGACATTTCTTAGATCCCGTTGCTACTTTCTGTAGAACTTTCTTGTAGATATTCCCTACAGATTAGCAACAAAGAAACCATTTGCACTCTGAACCGTTCTCCCAGGAGTAATGAAAGAGAACGATAATCTGCACATGTGCACGAGGACTTACCAATCATCAGAGGTGGAAAGATTACTCAAATTTCCTACTTAAGTACGAGTACCAATACTTTGATAATTTTTTACTCAATTACAAGTAAAAGTACTTGCCTAAATTTTTACTTAAGTAAAAGTAAAAAGTATCGTAAACAAAATGTACTCAAAGTAAAAGTTACTTAGTTACATTTTTGTCAGCGTAAGGATGGCTACATCTAAGTAGTGCTAAATCACAATGCCAGTTCATAATTCGCTCGTGTGTGTGCGCGCACACACATACACACACACTCAGCTTGAAGGAGGGATTTCTATCCAATCAGTGAGAACAGGGCGTGCACATTGATTGGACGAGGTTTTTCTAGGATATAAGTTTCAATTGTGGTTAAAATTATTCTTTATTTTGAGAAAAAATATTTTTTTAAGATGCCATCAGTGTGTGAGGTATCTCAATGTTTTCATGACAAAACTCTAACATGAGACTGTGCTCTAACCTGTCACATAACATAACAAGCCTAATGCAGTCAAACTGCCCTACTTTACCTCTACATTACAGTTCCTTTATCCATGTCCATCCTAGAGCTCCTCTCTGACCGTCATGCTTATTTAGAGCAGCTGATTTTTAAAGCTAGCAGAGTTCATCCTTGGTGGTGGGTTCACTCACTCATTTAACCCTTCACCACTGAAATCAGTTTGTTCATTCCAGTCCTCCTAAATAATCCTCCAATCATCCAACTGGAATCCTTAAGGGTCCCGTAACGTCCATCTTGTCAGAATAGGCCTTGGGAGCCCAGGTGTTACTAGAACTATGGTGTCTCCTCACCAGCGTGAGCCTCCAAACTGTGAAGGTTGGTCTCCAAACATGAACTTTAAATTTATGCATTTATCTCCTCTTGTAAAACTTTAACATGTTTTAAAAGGCTAGTATCATGATAAGTTACACCTCCCAGACCAAAGATAAGATAAAACATTATCATAAACACTGCAGAGACGTCATTATGTATAAAATATAAGTTATTTTCCTGAGCCATTACTTCAGCCAAGATATAGGATGCATGGATTTGATGAAGCCATGCTGTCTCATGCAGTTCATATATGTGTAACACACACACACACACACACACACACACACACACACACACACACACACACACACACACACACACACACACACACACACACACACACACCACACACACACACACACACACACTGCAGCATGTTAGAATCATTTGAATGACTAATTTAACTACATTGAACTGCTTTAGTAATAATTTAATCTCTTATTCTGGAGTAAAATAAAGAAACAAGCTAAATCATCACATATCTGTGGCATCAAGAAGCATCTTCTGAGTTCAAACACAGGGATGGAGCACAATATTTACACCTGAACAGTATCAGGATGTTTTAACTCACAGAGGCCTGCAGGTCTTCTGCTTTATGAGCAAAGCGCTGAGAATCCGCTTGTTATGAGCACTAAACGTTATTTTGCTGCTTCCGTGTGGAGCGGTAGAGAAAAACAATTCAAACACGGAACCGAGTCCGGCTACCGAACCGAGCAGATTTCTGATGACGTCACACCGGTGCGCGAAGGTGCGGGATCCAACACACAGGAGAGGAGGGAGAGAGGAGGTCAACAGCGAGATGAGGAACTGAACCGATGTCTTTGAGCTAAAGTGTACACCCCCACACCCCCCCGGTTTAGACGCGGCGCTCATGCAGGTGTCTCTTTCCGTTCCAACGCTGCTACATGTAATATTTTTAATTTATTAAGCATATAATTTATTTTTACTCATTAACGGATATGATTTAAAATGTAGCGAATTACAATTCTTTTTAAAAAAATTACTCAAGTAAAAGTAAAAGTACAGCTTTTAAAAACGACTTAAAAAATATAAATTTACAAAAAAGCTACTCAATTACAGTAACGTGAGTAAATGTAATTTGTTACTTTCCACCTCTGCCAATCATAAATCGTTTTCGGCCGGGCCGATTCGCCGAAGACAAAGGTACAGTTGCAGAGCTGGAGACCGCCGATTTACGTCTGCTGCTGCTGCAGGCTCACACTTCTACTAGAGACGGCACAGGCGTCAACCTGGGATCTCTGGTTCTGCAGCCGTCAGACACTTTGGTTTTTTCTGCATTTGGCAAATAAAGTCATCGGGAGTTTCAACTACCATCCCCGTTTACACACGCAGCTCTGTGGCTCATCTAAATTTCCTTCAGTGACACAGGGATGGTTATACCATGAGACACCCGCTCCCTTTTGCTCGGTGCGCCGTTATTATCACGATGGAGAGAATACACAACAGAGAAGTTGAGAAACTATGGGGTGTAAAAAAACTGCTTTTTAGGAAAATGTCTGTGAGAATGAGGAGAGCAGGAGGTCTGAGTTATATCCTACAACAGAACTGTTTGGATCACCACACCATATTCGTCTTAATGTCACTTTATAGATACTTTTGGAATTTATTGTACATATCAAAGCAATTTGGGCCATTTTAATCATACTAATTAATAATTTTAACACATAACATAGTTTTTATTTTCCTCCCTTTTAGTCCTATTGTCATGTTCCTGCTCCTGCCAGGCCCCATTTCCATAGCAACCCCAGTCAGCACCTCATCACCTTCATGCATCACACCTGGCTCCCTCATGCCATCGCTCCAGCCAAACCCTGTTTCCACAGCAACCTAACCTACACCTCATCAGCTCATCACACACACCTGCTCCTCCTGCTATATAACTCCCAGCCTGCTCTCCAACCAGTGCCAGATTATTGAACACTTATTTGTTAGTAAATTCTCCAGCCTTTCACTCACCTTGACTCTATGGATCCGAACCTTGCCTCGTCCTCTGACCTGCTTGCTCCTCGTGCCCTCCTTGGATTATCGCCTTGCTTCCGACCACGTCTTTGGATTTCCCCTATTGGAGTTACTGCCTCTCTGACCTCCTGGCCACAACCCTGCTCAGTCCTCGACCACGTCTCCGGATTCCCCTGTCGGATATTCAGCCTCTCAGATCTCCTGGTAATGACAGCCTGTCTTCTGACCTAGCCTCTGCCTCTCCAGTCACTTCTTTTCCCTCTTTAAAAAACATTCTTAAATGTGTCATTCTGTGTTGGGTGTTTTTACGGGTCCGCCAGTTTGAGTACATTACAGAATAATCTGGCCAACATGGACACAAACCAAACATCAGAGTGGCGTGTTAGTGTGGAAACCGCCTTCCATCAGCTGGAAAATAAAACGGAGGAGATGCTTAACCTGCTACGAGCTAACGCACAGACTTCCGCTTCCTGCTCTACGTCGGTCCCCGACAGCCAGCCCCGGGTTTCCCCTATGCACGAGCCGAAGTTGGTTCCGCCTGACGTCTTCCGGGGTGAGTCAAAAACCCGCCGCTCTTTTTTGACCCAGTGTGAGATACAGTTTGAACTGCAGCCATCCTCCTTTCCTACGGAGTGGCCCCGTGTGGCTTACGTCATCTCACTATTATCAGGACAAGCACGTGTTTGGGGAACTGGAGAATGGGCCAGAGACGCTGAGATCTGTTACAATTATAACGATTTTGCCCGTAAGTTAATTTGAATCTTTGATCCTTTGCTACCTGGCAGAGAAGCTACCCACCAGTTGACTTTAAAACAAAATAACAGAAGAGCCACAGACTATATTATTGATTTTCATGCCATTGCTGCTGTTGGTGATTGGAATGAGCCTGCTTTAATGGATATATTTTACCAAGGACTCTCTGATAGTATCAAGAACAAGATGGCCACCCGTGATTATCCCAGAACCCTGGTGGAAATGGAGGACCTCGTCACCAGAATCGACCTCAGGCTGATGGAGTACCGGAAAGATTGCAACAGGGCTCCACCTACTACCTACCGCTTTGCCCAATAACCTTCATCCACGGAAATACCACGTGCTGTAAATCTCCCTCCAGCCCCCAGGAATCAGAGTGAGGAGCCCATGCAGATTGGCAGATCACAGCTATCCCCAGAGGAAAGGGTCAAACGCAGAAACAATAACCTCTGCTTCTATAGAGCTCCGGACCCCACGTGACTCTCAGTTAGTGGACGCCATTTTGGCATGCAAAAAAGGTAAACAAACACGGATGTAACCATGAACATGAACGGGATCCGCTTGGATTTTACTTCGTCTGAGTTTACTTCACACTTTAAAACAGAAGAAATCATTTTATATAGTCAGAAATTAAATAGACTAAACATCTCCGACCCTTACCGTGCCCCTGGGATACTTTTTAAAAACGCCAGAAGCTGTCGGAGCAGACTTCTTACCGGCACAACACCGGACCTGGCCGGGGGAACCCCTTGGGATTCCCCCGGCCGGAGGAGCTGGGGAGAAGGTCTGGGAACCGCGGTGTCTGGGATGCTCGACTCTACTGCCCGCTCCGACGCCAGAAACTGTCGGAGCGGGCTTCTTACTGGCACAACACCGGATCTGACCGGGGAACCCCTTGGGATTTACCCGGAGGAGCTGGCTCCGGCGGCTGGGGAGAGGGAAGTCACGCTACTGCCCCCGCAACCCGACTCCGGATACGCNAAATACAGCTTAGCCGGTTAATTGCTGTGATCATAAAACACGTAAACGGCAGCACGCAGAACTCACAAGGCAACGTTTTACGTGATGTTTACTTGCTGCTATGAGTAATAAGACAGAAAAAGCCACGCCAAAATAAGTTTAGGAAGCCCACTAAGAATCATAATAAAAGCATTTAAAATAAATACCACACACAGTTGAGGAAACTTTGGTTTAAGTACCTGATATGAAGCGGTCGCTGCATAAGCGAAATCCTTTACTCTCGGGATCCCACAGCTTCATTTTAGCCCGGTCACTAGTGCGTTTTATTACAATGATCCAACGTTTGCGGCGCTCCGGATCTTGGGGAATCCTGTAGATGGCTCATTCCTTATGTTGTCCGCGTCTGTTCTGCATCCTGGGGCACAACAGGAATCTACCATATTTCCCGTTTGATTGAGTTTTCTGACAATAACAAATAGTCCAGCTGCCGGCTTCTGCATGCCAATATGGCGCCGTTTCGATTTGAACTGTTGCATGCCGGGAGAAGTGACGTCAACTCCCGGAGCTCTATAGTGGCACTTCGGGTCAGGTTCGGAACTGTCCGTTAATAGGTCAGGCCCAGTAGATAACACGAGGCATCTGCTGGGTCATATTAATCCTAAGCCCTCGTCCAGACCCCCAATTTCTGCAACTTTTTCCCATAAAAACCAGGAGAAAGAACTTCCAGTGTTTATCGATTCAGGAGTCGACACTGAGTTCATGGACTTTAATACTGCCAAATCCTTGGGGTTGGGACTCCACCCTGTATCCAGATCACAGGAGATCCAGGCCATCGATGGACATACTATGTACCATGCTACCCAGGAGACTGATCCTATTAGCATGAAGATGGAAGGTAACCACACTGAAACTATAAAATTTCTTGTTATATCCTCTGAGATACCAATAATTCTGGGCAATACCTGGTTACAGACACACAATCCCCAAATTGACTGGTGTAACGGTAAAATCCTTCATTGGTCCAATCATTGCCATAACCACTGTTTAACTCACGCTTCTCCCTCTACCCTACCTGCCCAGGAGTCCCAAGAGATGTACCCTGATCTTTCTAAGGTGCCCCAGGAGTATCACGACCTCAAAGAAGTGTTTAACAAACATCGTGCTACTTCCCTTCCACCCCATCGACCTTACGATTGCTCCATTGATCTGTTACCTGGCACTTTTCCCCCCAGAGGCCGTTTGTTTTCCCTCAGTGTTCCCAAACAAGCTGCCATGACCACCTATATCAAAGAGTCTCTACAGGCGGGCTTGATACGACCATCCTCTTCTCCTGCAGGGGCTGGCTTCTTCTTTGTTGGAAAAAAGGACGGATCACTCCGACCATGTATTGATTATAGAGGCCTCAATGATATCACCATTAAAAATCGCTATCCCCTATCACTTATAAACACCGCCTTTGATTATCTGCAAGGAGCCCAGATATTTACTAAACTAGACTCATGCAACGCTTATCATCTTATCCGCATACGAGAAGGTGATCAATGGAAAACAGCCTTCAACACACCCACAGGGCATTACGAGTATCTTGTTATGCCATTTGGATTAACTACTGCCCCAGCCATTTTTCAGGCACTTATCAACGATGTTCTCAGAGACATGGTGGGACACTTCGTGTTTGTCTACCTTGATGACGTGTTGATTTTTCTCCTGATCTAGAGACTCACCAAGAACATGTGCATGTCGTGTTACTCCGTCTCCTTCAGAACAACCTATTTGTCAAGGCTGAAAAATGTGAGTCCCATCGTTCCTCTATCTCCTTCCTTGGTTTTTCCATATCTCCCAATCAGATGGCCATGGACCCTGCCAAGACCTCAGCTGTCGTCAACTGGCCCGTACCCACAACCCGGAAACAACTTCAGCGATTCCTGGGCTTTGCCAACTTCTATCGAAGATTTATTGAGAATTACAGTACAATCGCCGCACCCCTTCATGCTCTCACCTCCAATAAGGTAAGTTTCCTATGGAATAACTCAGCTCAAACCGCATTTCAAACACTCAAAGACTTGTTTACATCGGATCCCGTCTTGCATTCTCCTGATACCTCAAGGCAGTTTATTGTGGAGGTTGATGCCTCGGCCTTTGGCATTGGTGCGGTGCTCAGTCAGAGGTCACAGGATGATGAGATCCACCCCTGTGCATATTTTTCCAAAACACTCTCATCCACAGAAAGGAACTATGATGTCGGGGACCGGGAGCTGCTGGCTATAAAGCTGGCTCTTGAGGAATGGCGTCACTGGCTAGAGGGGACTATCATCCCATTCATTGTCTGGACTGATCATAAGAATCTGGAATACATCAAGATGGCTAAACAACTCCTCTCACCAAGCCAGGTGGGCCATATTCTTTAGCCGATTTAATTTCACCTTGTCTTATCGCCCAGGTGACAAGAATACAAAGCCCGACGCACTGTCCAGATCTATGGAACCCGTGAACCCTGACCCTGTCCAGGACCATGACTCCCTCATCCTTCCAAGAAGAGTCCTACTAGGGGTTTCCAGACTGGACCTGGAGAACCAAATCCGGCAGTCCTATCAGCAACATCCTGTTCCTCCCTCATGTCCACCTGATCGTCTGTTCGTTCCTGATGATCTTCGCTCCCAGGTACTCACATTTTGCCATAGTTCACGTCTCTACTGTCACCCAGGCTTCTCCAAGACCCTCGCCCTCATACGCAGTCACTTCTGGTGGGCTACCCTGCAAAAGGACGTTAAAGAATTTGTTTCAGCCTGTCCGGCCTGCACCAAAGCCAAGTCTTCCCGCAGACATCCAGCAGGACTGTTACGTCCCCTGCCCATACCACATCGTCCATGGTCCCACCTGAGCATGGACTTCATCACTGGTCTTCCCTTCTCAGACGGGCATAAGGTAATCCTTACCATTGTCGACCGTTTCTCTAAAATGTCTCATCTGGTGCCTCTTAAAAAGCTCCACTCTGCTAAGGACATGGCTTACATCATGGCTAGGGAGGTTTTCCGCCTTCATGGGATACATGTGGACATCGTCTTGGACCGGGGACCTCAGTTTGTCTCGGGCTTTTGGAAAGAGTTCTGCGCCCGGCTGGGCATCCAAGTAAGCCTCTCTTCCGGCTTTCATCCCCAGACGGACGGGATGATTCCACCTCTTGGTCACGTAACCTGCCTTGGGTGGAGCATGCCCTCAACTCTCTTCCGTCAAGCTCCATATGTGTGTCACCATTCTATGCTGTTTATGGTTTCCAACCCCCTATCTTCTCCCTACAAGACCATGAGTCCAAGGTCCCTTCTGCCCAGGTGGCTGCTCTCAGGTGCCATCGTGCGTGGCGCTTGGCTAGCAGGAACCTTGTCTGGTCCTCTGCTGTATACTCCCACTCTGCCAATCGTCGCCGCCTGCCCGCCCCAACCTACAGCCTTGGACAATGGGTCTGGTTGTCCACGAAGGACGTGCCCCTGCGGGTGGATTGCCGCAAGCTGGCGCCTCGCTTCATCGGGCCCTTCCCTGTATCAAAGGCTGTCAACCCTGCGGCGGTACGTCTGCGCCTTCCCAGGCCGCTGCGCATCCACCCTAAGTTCCATGTCTCCAGGGTCAAGCCCTTCGGCTCCTCGGCCCTTGTGCCCTCCTCCGGGCCCCCTCCGCCCACCCGGCTGGTGGGGGGTGGGCCGGTCTGGGATGTCAGGTGGATCCTACAATCCAGGCGCTGGGGTAGGGGACTTCAGTACCTGGTGGACTGGGAAGGTTATGGCCCTGAGGAGCATTCCTGGGTCCCCGCCAGGGACATCCTCGATAGGTCCCTCATCCGCGACTTCCACCGGACCCGCCCTGATCAGCCTGGTGGGCTGGCTGGTGCTGGCCCTTGAGGGGAGGGTACTGTCATGTTCCTGCTCCTGCCAGGCCCCGTTTCCATAGCAACCCCAGTCAGCACCTCATCACCTTCATGCATCACACCTGGCTCCCTCATGCCACCGCTCCAGCCAAACCCTGTTTCCACAGCAACCTAACCTTCACCTCATCAGCTCATCACACACACCTGCTCCTCCTGCTATATAACTCCCAGCCTGCTCTCCAACCAGTGCCAGATTTTTAACACTTTTTTGTTAGTAAATTCTCCAGCCTTTCACTCACCTTGACTCCACGGATCCGAACCTTGCCTCATTCTCTGACCTGCCTGCTCCTCATGCCCTCCTTGGATTACCGCCTTGTTCCCGACCACGTCTTTGGATTTCCCCTATTGGAGTTACTGCCTCTCTGACCTCCTGGCCACAACCCTGCTCAGTCCTCGACCACGCCTCCGGATTCTCCTGTCGGATATTCAGCCTCTCAGATCTCCTGGTAACGACCGCCTGTCTTCTGACCTAGCCTCTGCCTCTCCAGTCATCGCCCCTTTCCCCTTCTGTAGTAAACATTCTTAAACGTGTCATTCTGTGTTGAGTGTTTTTACGGGTCCGCCATTTTGAGTACTTTACNTGTGGCACTTCGGGTCAGGTTCGGAACTGTCCGTTAAAAGGTCAGGCCCAGTAGATAACACGAGGCATCTGCTGGGTCGTATTAATCCTAAGCCCTCGTCCAGACCCCCAATTTCTGCAACTTTTTCCCATAAAAACCAGCAGTGTTTATCGATTCAGGAGTCGACACTGAGTTCATGGACTTTAACACTGCCAAATCCTTGGGGTTGGGACTCCACCCTGTATCCAGATCACAGGAGATCCTGGCCATCGATGGACATACTTTGTACCATGCTACCCAGGAGACTGATCCTATTAGCATGAAGATGGAAGGTAACCACACTGAAACTATAAAATTTCTTGTTATATCCTCTGAGATACCAATAATTCTGGGCAATACCTGGTTACAGACACACAATCCCCAAATTGACTGGTGTAACGGTAAAATCCTTCATTGGTCCAATCATTGCCATAACCACTGTTTAACTCACGCTTCTCCCTCTACCCTACCTGCCCAGGAGTCCCAAGAGATGTACCCTGATCTTTCTAAGGTGCCCCAGGAGTATCACGACCTCAAAGAAGTGTTTAACAAACATCGTGCTACTTCCCTTCCACCCCATCAACCTTACGATTGCTCCATTGATCTGGCAGGCCCCGTTTCCATAGCAACCCCAGTCAGCACCTCATCACCTTCATGCATCACACCTGGCTCCCTCATGCCACCGCTCCAGCTAAACCCTTTTTCCACAGCAACCTAACCTTCACCTCATCAGCTCATCACACACACCTGCTCCTCCTGCTATATAACTCCCAGCCTGCTCTCCAACCAGTGCCAGATTATTGAACACTTTTCTGTTAGTAAATTCTCCAGCCTTTCACTCACCTTGACTCCACAGATCCGAACCTTGCCTCATTCTCTGACCTGCCTGCTCCTCATGCCCTCCTTGGATTACCGCCTTGTTCCCGACCACGTCTTTGGATTTCCCCTATTGGAGTTACTGCCTCTCTGACCTCCTGGCCACAACCCTGCTCAGTCCTCGACCATGCCTCCGGATTCTCCTGTCGGATATTCAGCCTCTCAGATCTCCTGGTAACGACCGCCTGTCTTCTGACCTAGCCTCTGCCTCTCCAGTCATCGCCCCTTTCCCCTTCTGTAGTAAACATTCTTAAACGTGTCATTCTGTGTTGGGTGTTTTTATGGGTCCGCCAGTTTGAGTACATTACACACACACATACACACACACACACACACACATATATATATATATATATATATATATATATATATATATATATATATATATATATATATATATATATATATATATATATATATATATATGGAAAATGAAAGCCAATGTGGCATGATGACATCATCGAAATGTAAATTAGCATGTGATGTAATTTGGCGAAATCTAGCGACTTTTGGGGGGAACTTCAGCTACTTTCAGTCAAAAACAGTTGGCAACACTGGCGCCCCAGGGCAGCTGTGGCTACGATGTAGCTCATCACCATCAGTGTGTGAATGAGCGTGTGAATGGATGAATGATACACTGTAGTGTGAAGCTCTTTGGAATCCTTACTCTGACAGGCGCTATACAAGTGTGGGTCCTTTATCGTTTATCATTCATCATGACATTATTTGGGTTGCTGGTGTTTGCTTGCCTGCAGGGCTTTTAGACATTCTGTGATTTATTTGGTTTTGGGGATGATACACTATGCCATGTGAGGTTTTAGAGAGTGATGTGATGTGTGGCAGTTTTTTTTAAGTGTTGTGGCCTGTGGTTAGTGTTGGCTGTTTTAGGACAACCATCTTGAGGGAATAGTTGTGAGTTGCTTGCTTGCAGGTTACTTCACAAACCCGCAGGTTTTGTGCTTAATTTACCCGCTGCAATCCCACACGAAGACTAGGGTTGAGTTTAGCTAGTTTTTGTTCAAACAGTGTTTAAAATTTTGATTGAAAACAGCATCTGTGCAGGCAGATCTAAGCCGTGTTCTGACTTGCTTTGACCTCTTCGTGACTAAAAACTACACTGACTGCAGGAAGATGAAAAAGTAAAATTAGAACTAAACTAACTAGTAGACTTTATATTTTTTATCTTATTTAGCCCACTACTAAGTCCTGACAAACCATTTTTGTTTCATTTTCTTTCCACCCGTCAATCTCCCGCTCCATCTTTTCTTTTTTTTTCTTTTTAAATTCAGCAGGTCAACAATGGAGATCAGGAGTCAATCTGATACTGATCAGTGAAGGTAGGGCAGCGATTGTGATGCAATCTAACACTTGAGATCAGACTGTGACATCATCAACAATTATCACAAAGGTGTTTAATTTAACAACCTGGTTGAAAATCTGAAATATGATTTGCATCATAATGTATGAGAAATTAGAATACATTACGAGGAATTGTAAAAGTAAGTTTGCCTTGAATCTGTGAGACAATCTTCCAAAAATAAACAAAAGTACTCAATACTGTGCCAAAGACAAACTATATTTTGTTGATGGTGTTGTGAGGCAGTTTACTGAGTGATTCTGTTAGTGGCACAAACAAGTGTGGATCCTGTTTAGGTGTTCGTGTCTGTGTGTGAAGTAAAGAAGCAGTTGGTGAACGTGTTACTTCCGCTGCGCTTCACACATCGACTCGGACAAACAATCTATTCCAATTAAAGCCAGATGCAAACCGCAGAAGGAGCTCTGCTTCATCGGATCACATCATTCTTTGAAAAAATAAATAAATAAAACAGAATCGCTGATTGTGATTTCTTAGGAAACAGCTTTCTTCAGGAGAAACTAGTTGGAATTAGAAGGAGGTGCAGGGGGGAGTAAACGGGGATGGCCCACTAGCTTCTAAATTAGTCCAGAAAGTTCTGCAGCAAATTACAGCTGAGGTTCTGGTTGAAGGGGAGGCGCAGGGAGGAGGGGAAGGCCATTAATCCTGGTCTATCCTGAGTTTACTGCTCTTAGTGCATGTGGGGTGAGGAGACAAATTAATTATGTGGCTGAGATTAATTAGGTGATGTTAAAGGAAATCTGTGACTGAAAAACTTTAGAGGGCTGCACAGCTGACTAGACTAATGAGGCGTTCATGAACTCTTAATAGATGCTTATTTTATGTTGATGGTTTATAAGCAGAGCTGAGACGAGATGTAACAATTAGAAAAAGAAACGGCAACAGCAAATGTCACTGCTGCTTAAAGTTACTTCAGTTCAGCAGGAAGTTCGTGGTCCTTTAATCAATATTTTTGTTTTAACAAGAGTATAAATAAAGGATGTTTGCTGCAAATGGAGACATTCCTTTTCTAGCAGTTACCTTTAATTATAACGCCCTTCAGTTTCCATCAGCCAATCACAGTAGAGGAGATGACTTCTGGTTCACTTTTATTTTAGTTATTTAAAAAAAACAGTAACAATAACATCCACCCAGTGATTCAAATAAACACGTATGCAACAAATGAATTACAATGTCAGCAAACAAATACAATCCCAAAGGCAAAATTCCACGTTAGTAAAACCCTAACCCTCTGGAAATATTTACAGGAAAGAAATGACAGAAAAAAATAAAAAATAAAAAATAAGTCACCTGATAAAATAGTAAATTAATACAACACATTCAGAAAATTGCATTAAAATAGAAAAACAAAAAGAAAACAAAGTATTAATGTAAAAATATGCAAACGCTACAACTAGAAATTTGGTACCAAATATACAACACAAGCATAGATATATGAGAATGTAGAGCTGCCACCTGTGAAAGTCAAAATGAGAGAGATATCACATGACAATGTGATAAATGTATGTTTTTCACATTCATATTTATCACGTTTGTGCAATATAATTCTAGTGTTTGAACCACATGATAATTTTGTACAAACATGATACAGTTGTAAAAGGACAGAATGAAATTATTACTTTTTTAGAGTGATGTCGCTGTCATTTTTGTTGACGTGGGTGGCAGCGCTACGTTTCCACTTGAATGTGAGAAGTCGTCCCTCAGAAATCTTAATGAATGACATCAGACAAGTTCAAGCACCTTACCTCTGATAACAGACACAGGTAAAACTGGAAAAACCAGAATATGTTGCAAAAGTCCATCTGTGCCAGTAATTCATCTTAGACTGAGAGACCATCTAAAGGCCCAGGAACCCTTTGCAGGTGTTCTGATTGGCTGATAAGAGTGTGACACTTTGAGTCTAGAATATTGAATCTTTTTACAATATTTTAACAATCTAACATTTTGAATGTGGGGTTTTATAAGCTGTAAGCCATAATCATCACAGTTCGAACAAATAAAAGCTGAAATATCTGGCTTTGCATGTAATGAGTGTCTCATAGATTAATTTCACCTTTTAGGTTGAATTTCTGAAATGAATGAATTTTGCACCATATCCTATTTTGTTTAGTCTCGCCTGTATTTGTGTCACTTACAATTAAGAGAAAACAAACCAAAAACCCACAAATTTGCTATCAAAAAATCAGACTTTGATGCAACAGTGAAAAACACGGTACAGCTGTTCTACTTTAATAAGAGGAAGGTTAAAAATAGGTCATTTTAGTCCAACATTGTTTCCCTCATTTAATAGACAAACATTAAAATCTAAATTTAGCTGAGTGACTTTTTAGAAGACTGGTTTTGTGAAATATTGTTTTGGGTGGAAAGTTCCTATGCTCATTAAAAGACACAACAGTACTTCTGATAGTTTCATCTTTGGATTCCTTAATTATGATTAAGGCAGCTGTTACCTTTAATTACAAAGCAGCTGTTTTGGACCACATCTGCTTAGGATGTTTTGTAAATACAAAACTCAGATCTCACGTCTGTGACTTTTACCAGCACCGCCTCTAAAATTTGTTTCATTTATAAAAAAATGTTTAAAGGACTCAGAATCTGACCAAAAATCAAAGATTGGGGGGAAAAATCTGCAAACTGTAATTGATTTGACTGCAGCTTTATGTAAATGTTCACGTTCCTAAATAACATCACGCTGCCTCTGATTTATGTGGTGTCACTTTGTATTTTTCTCCACAACACTACCTGTCTGCTCACACGGCGCTCTTTGGTTTCAATAATCAGGTTTTTTCCTTTATACTTAATCAGAGCTGATTTACTTTTGACATTAAACTGCATTTACTTCAGATGTGCCGGCTCGTGTGTATTATTTTTTTCTTCGTATATTTCATTCAAAATAAAAACAAATAAAACATATAAACAATAAGAAATACATAACAAAAAAATCTAATTTGAACGAAAAGGAGCAGAGTGAAGAAAAACATCTTAAAATTTCTGCCCCCTTTTCCAGTAGAAATAATCAATTTATATATAATTACCATTATGCAAGTCTTTCATGAGGCGGGATTGTTATTTCAAGAAAAGAACACTTCTCCTGCCACTAACAAAAAATAATTCCACTTTTAAGGCCCCCAGCAGGTATTCGAGTTAAATCATCAAATAGCTAGGGCTGGAAACACTGAATAATAGATCCTAACTGTGCTTTTTTTCGTTTTGAAGAGCCAAAAAGGAGAGAGAACACAGCGTATTTTATAATCTCATTAGATTGGTTGTCATGTAGCACTGAAGCACTATTATAAAAAAGCAGAAAACTGAAAAAGCAAGAAAAAATCCTTAAAGCTCTTGAGCAAACGTCCTTTTTACCACCAGAGTTGAAGCTTTGCACAACTTCCAAGAATGTGGATTATTTTTTTATCTTCTTAAATGAGTGTTGTTGCAGGCCGTGGTGTGAAGGGGGAAAATAAATTTATCTGGAAATCACATCAGTTTTATTTCAGCCCCTGAGGAAGGTGACACTGACATTGCTGCTGGAGTTGAAGGAAAGCAACGTTCCTGCACATCTCTCCACACCGGGCTACTCCAGCTGGAATCCTGCTGGTTCCACTGTTATTGCTGCGCACGCCAGATGACGCAAGCTGATAATCTAACAGCAGAGATCAGCTCCTCGTACTGTTTACCTTCTCTGCCTCTTTCCCAATTTGCCTGCAGCAAAACCATTTTTTTCCTCCACAACTACTTTTTTTTTTGCTTAACATTGCCTCTGAAACAAAACACGCAAACTGCAGAGACAGCAGGGACATTCAAATCAAGATCTCAGAGGGCAAAAAAGCCCAAAAAACCATAGCGATGTGGTCTGCATCAAAGGGGAAGGACAAAATTCAACATCCTGTCTGAAGTCAGATTAAAACACAAAACAACTTCAGTGGGATTTCTGGAGTTGAACGTCTCCGACGCTGTGCTGCTGATGTTTCTGAGCAGCGATGCAATTTGAATAAATAATGCCTTGCCTCTCTTAAAAACTAAGTAAGAAGATTGCACCCTGGGGCATAAACAACTTCTCGTTTGATTTTGCACGGTTCAGATTGTGCTCAAATTTGACTTTACCTCCATGCCCACTCTCCCATCATCTCATATGCTAAACCCATATTATGATAGCAGCTTGTATTTAAATGTGGAAGGCAGCAGCTCTGAGACACATAATCAGGGTTTAAGCATCAGATAAGCAGGAAGCAGCTAAAAAAGCAGGAAATAGAATAAATGTCGTTGTTTTTATTTGTGCATGTGTTAAAGGTTCAAAATGTTTTTGATCTGGGTGAAAGCTGTAAACACTGTAAGCAGGTGGGAAATAATGACCCGAGTCGACCCACTGAGACCCAAGACTGACTGCACAGCAGACAAATACATAACATATGCATCAAAAAGAGAAATCAAGCTGGAGTTACAAATAAATAACAACAGACTTGCTAAAAAATAAAACGCATCTTTATTGTGGTATTAATCTGTCAGTTAAAAAAATATTTACAATACACAGTTATTGATTAGCATTGTGCACACGGAATATTACATAAAATGCAAAAGAACAAAAACATGGCGGAAAAGTGACTGAAAAACAGTGATAGCAGCAAGTAAAATCCTTCGGAGGTCTAAACGCTGTACGACACTAGTACGGTCTCCTTATTTAAAACGTAATTGTAAAAGGATTGATAATGAAAAAGCTGCTCAGTGCATATCTTTACGTAACATTTTCTGGCTCCATCTAAAATATAGTGGTGATCTGCTTCATAACAGCCGAGCTGGATTGTTTTTGTCAGCAGAGTTTCGACAAAATTAGGTTTGGAAAAGAAAACCTGCAGTTTGTCCCGATATTTGGCTCAATCATACTCCTGTAACAAACAAGCTATAGTACAAAAATAGATTTAGTTTCAGATTTAGACTGTCCCTTCATCTGGTTAGAGGGAGATCTCAGAGGTTCAGTTCCAGTTGAAAGTTCGACCCACCAGCTCAAAGAACTTCTGGTTTGGCTGGTGGAAGAACTGGTAGAGTTTCTTTAGGATGGCCGGAGCCACGTGAGGGTGAGCTCTGCCCTTTGAGTCGTGTAAACACCTCTCTCGCCCGTGGTCTCTCAAACAGTAAAATCCTTTTGTTTTGTTGAAGTAAAAGTTTGAAGCGTTCAACTGAGGCTCCAGCTTTAAGAACTTTTCCACCTTTTTCATCTCTAGTAGTGGATCTTTGATTAGCTTGTCCCCATCCACGACGTGGATGCTCTCCAGGGGGAAGAAGTGGAGCCAGTTCTGCATGTGGATGTAATACAGGCTGCGGTTAAGAGCCTTGTACCCCAGGTTGATCTCTCCATCCTTCACCAGCACCGACTCAATGGGCTGGTAGCGCTTGTGCTTCTGGAGGCGGTTGTAGAACACCTGGGTGTAGTCCGAGAGAACGCGCTCAGTGGGGTCTCTGAGGATGAGCAGGAGCTTGATGTTAGGGTTCATCTGATGGATGCGTTTTGGGACCCTGCTGCAGGTGAAGTAGGCGGGTGTCTTCTCCACCGTCAGCTGTTCGGGGAAGGCGTAAGGCATCTGGCTGAGATACCAGGGCAGGCCCTTCTGAAAGTGGCTCTCCCAGTCAAAGAAGTGCACCTCATTCTGAGCCGCCACCACCTCGCTGTGCAAGCTGAGCATCTCGATCAGCGCCCGCGTGCCCCCCTTCCTCACACCGATAATTATAATCTGAGGAAGCTGCTGAAAGGTCCCGTTGGGGTGGCTGGTGGTCCCATTGTCGGTGGGCGAGTCGGTAGGAGGCGCAGACGGTCCCCCGCCGGCCAGCGGCCTGGAGGGGAGAGGAGGGGACTGCATCGCAAAAAGCAGCAGCCCGAGGAGCAGGGCTGCCATGAGGGAGGTCCTGACCCTGGAAGATTTCAGCCTGGCGAATGCTCCAAGACTGTATCCCACATTGAAAGAGTGGCTGCCTGAAGACAACTGTCTGACGGAAAGGAGGCTGCTTCTTCTCAACCGACAGCAGCAACTGAAGGAGAGGGACATCAGCATGTGTCAGAGAGACAAAACATGACAAGATCTTCACATTCAGGAGTCAAAGTCCAGACTTTCTAAGAAGCCACTGATCCAGACTTTGATGCCCAAATAATGCATGTTTAACAGGAAACTATGACACCAGTTATCATCTGATCCTTACAGTTTTTACTTATTCCAGGTTTAAGGTGATGGAGAGAATATCAAAAGGTCAAACACAGACATTAAGGTATTTAAATCAAAAGCATTTTTAAAAGACCCCAGAATGAATCATGTTTGTGGATGAGTGTGTTTTAAAAAACACGTTTTATAACTGCTGTTGCATATTTTACAGTAGATCCCAACACCACAGCCTCCTTCAGCCTACCGTTCCCTCAGATAAACCCACATGAACCTCTCTTACCTTTCTCACTGTAATATTACAGAGGTCTCATCTCTCTCGGTGCAGGGTTCTTAGAACCGCCGACGCCTCCACAGCAGCAGCTTTCAAATCCAGATCGGCTTCGTGCGCCTTCGCGGTTCCTCCCCTCCGCGAGCGCAAACAGAAACTCCGCGCAGGTCGCAACTTCGCCCGAGCTCGTCCTCTGTGCGTGTGTCGAGGCTCAGGCGGTTCTCCCGGTTTTCTGAGAGTCTGCTGTTGCGTGAAAGCCTACGCCCACACTCCGCCTGCGGGACCACTCCCCCTGCTGACACACGTCAGTCCAATGTGGAGGTATTTAACAGAGGTAAGGCTGCTGGAGCAGGTGATCCAAGAGTCCACGCGGAAAAAAAAAAAGAATCTCTCATGTAAAGCTTGATTTTAATTCAAAAAGTCGTTATTCTGCATCCATTTTGTTTTGTTCTCTTTCAGGGGAAATTGGAAAAAGAAACACGCAGTTATTCATCCTTGGCACTCGCGTTCTCGTTTGTCCATGCTGCAAGTGCATCTGTGGGTAGTCAACAAGTCCAAATTGCTCAATCTCTCCATCTGCTCAGCTCTGTTTTCTCTTTCTGAGACATTTAAACGATTCCCTAAACAGCTCAGCAGCAGCAAGTCAGAAATATTCCTTCAAACTGCAAAAGCCTTAATCTTGATTTGAATCACAATTTTCTCTGACTCACCTTTGAAAGTACAGTCAGCCTGAGAAAGTTGGAGTGACTGCAGAGTGCTGATGAGTAAGCACTGGTGAGTCGCACAGTGTTCGCCCAGCTTAAGCAACACATCAAGTCAGAAGCCGTTCTCCTTTGTGTCACTTATGTCCTGCAGAGTGGAGAAACCAGAGTGAGTTCTGCTTGTGATGAACAGCATGTGCATGTGAATAAAAGCAGGATGGCACAAGACAGCGTCCCAGTTATAAAGATGGCTGCCTTTTTTAAAAACATAACTCTCCGTCTGCTTTAATGGGATCTCCTGGACTGTTTCTTCTGCTGACATCATGCTTAAAGCACAAAAGTCTTCAGGGCTTTGCAGCCGAATATGAATGCATCTGATTTTACCCTTGTCTGCGAAATTTTCTGCTGTGTAGGATATTTAAGTGAAGGCCATCTCACCCATTAAAGCAACTCTCTAGTATACTGGGGTGCTAAACTGACAGAACAAACAAAAAGCCTACCCCACTTCCTAAATACACCCTTCCTTTGTAAAGAATGCAAACGCATGTGCTTTGCTGTTTCGGAGTGCAGAGTCTAAGTGTTGAGTTTCCCCACATTGATTTTTAGATGCAGTTTAATAATCCTCAGATTCTCGGCCTTCGTCTCTCTTGGAGAAATGTGAATTCAGCTGAATCGTACAACATAATCCCACTTTGAGGTTAAGGAGCGTCCGGTCGCATTAACATGACAAAATTACGTTCTCACAGATCATAAATACGCTCAAAAGCCAGCTCAGGGACGTCCTTAATCTTTAATTTAGACTGGGTCAAAGAAGGACGGCATCATGGTAAAATAAAACGGCTTTATTCACGTGGTCGACTAATGGTTCTCAGTTTTCTTAAATAAGAAAAAACATCACCAATCTCACATACACACCTCAATAATCTGTGGGCAGAAATTTCACACAAAAGTACAAAACTATGCAAAAATAATTGAAATTTTCAATTAAGATTTGTGTATAACAATTCAAGAGATTTATCATTAGAGGTACAATAGGAGGATCTTTTGTGACATCAGTGTTTATGTTTCTCACATTGCATCATGGTAGTGTGTGGCAAGAAACAACACATTTTTCCTATAATTTGGTTGTTTTGCATGTTTGGAGGAGGATTCAATGAAGCAGATGGATCTTTCTTGCTGTGTGGTTGATTGATCAGTCCGTGGAAGGCTTGATAAGAAGTTTTATTGGGATTTTGTCCATAAACGACCGCGAAATATGAAAGAGATTATAGGAAGGGATTCAAATTCTCCAAAGAAAGCATGGACTCCTGCAGCAACGGACAGTTTGTGAGGCTCATTTTGTTCGTGGTAAAACCTTGTGACTGAATATTTGTTAATTAGAGAAAATGTTTTTAAAAACATTGATCTTCGTGTATTTTTGAATCCACAAAGTCATGTTGTATTCGCGATCTGATTCAGGCGTCTCAATCCACAATCATTAGAATAATAAATAAATAAAAATAAAAGCTGCAAGCAGCGTCATTCGGCCCTCGTAGCTCCGCGCCGCTCCTGCCTGGCTGGCAGCCTGGGAAACCCGGGCACGTCTGCGGAACACAAACGTCGACCTCCCCAAAACCAGAAACCGCGAACGGTCTCCTCGTCCACACCTCACCATGACTTAGCATCTCCTCTGAGCTCTCCATTAAATTACACATCTCACCACTAGGGGATACTCTATCTTTACCACACTGGTGGTGTGATGACACAGACCAAGTTTAATGCTATTCTAACCATGCTTTTTGAAGTTATTGAAGGTTAAAGTTATCTAGGTGGTGCTGTGACCAACTACAGAAAAATCCAATTGAAGTCAGCTTTGGTTGACAGAGATGGTTTTCTGTTATTTTGGCATCAATCAGACGTTGTGTGTGTTATCTAGAGCCAGAGAGCCAAAAGGGGGTGGAGCTATAGGGGTTTGAACCCGCAACCACATCAATGTATTTGGTGCAGTCATGTGATGACACATGCCAAGCATAATGCCATTCTGACCTTGTCTTTTAAAAGTTAATAAAGTTTGAACCTATCTAGGGGGCACTGTGACCATTTACTACTAAATCCCATAAAGGTCATATTTGGTCATCAAAGATAAGTTTCTGTTAATTTGGCATCAATCAAATGTTGCACGGGTCATCTAGAGCCAAAAGTCAGCAAACGAGCAGAGTTAAAGTGATTTGAATGATTGAGCACATACATGTGTTGATTGCAGTTGACTCCCACCATGTTTGGTATAGTATGGAACTTTTTTTGTAGAAGTTACAAAGGTTTTCTTGTATCTAGGAGGCACTGTCCCAAATTTAGGAAAATATCCCATCGAGCAGTTTGTAAGTTGACAACAATAATTTGCATGTACTTTGGTGTGAATTGCATTATGCATGTTTTATTCAGGGCCTAATATCTCTCAAGGGGCGGAGCTAAGGTGATATCAACCATTGACCATAGAATTGTATTAGGTGCCTTTGAGTGATGACACATAGCAAGTTTGGTGCCGTTGCGACCTCGTTTGTAGGAGTTATTACTGTTTTAAAGGTATGTAGGAGGCGCTGTGGTGATATTATACAACGTTCACTAACTGTTTGGGCCTCATTGACTAAAGGGCATGATTGTTGATTGCCATGTTCAGTCTCGTGCAGATTGGAGGCTGTATGTGGAAGTTACAGTCAAACGTAAGGTCACGGCGTAATGCCAGAATTCGCCAAGACATCAACGCCCCTCCCTTTCTGGAAAGCGATCAGAACTGAATGGTCATTACAGCATCATGAAGACAGTGCATGGCCTTAGTGTCATGTTGACTAAATTAGAGGGGACAAATATGGGCATTTCACCATAAAACAATCGACTTCCTGTTGTCAGGGGGCGGGGCTTAGGCGATGTCAGCTGTCCACATTGTCATTGTCTTGAGATGTGGTCAATGATCACACAGACAAAGTTTGATATAGATCTGATTATGCACATGGGAGTTATTACGTCAAGTAATGTAATGGCGCAAGGTCAATGTTTGAGGCTTAGCCAAGCCCACATCTTTAAACTTTTGAAAAATCCGATGGTTGAATTTTTTCCCCTGTGTCTTAAGAGTGTATAGCAGAAGTTTGAAGGCAATCGGTTAAAAGGGCGATGGGGCATCACTTTCCAAACGACGTGTGCGAAAACCACAAAATTGAGTACTTGGACCAAAATGGCTGACTTCCTGTGAGACATTGACTTGGCTCCAATAGAATTTTTTGTAGGTCCCAAGGCACTACATTGGTGTACCAAATTTCGTAGTTCTCAATTAAAGCACGGCTTGGGGCTGACAATTTTAACGGTTCTAGGGCATGCTATTTCAGAAAATAGGCCACGCCCACCAACCTATCACATTCATTTTTATTAGGGATTAGACTAGGATCACTCACCAGAGATTTGGTGGTGATATCATGATAACTGAGGGAATGAGAGGCAAACGTCTTTACATGGAGTGATGGTGAATTTTGCCATGCTCCCAAAGCCCCGCCTTTTTTTGAAACCTGCCAATACTGGACACCAAGTAACCTCAACTTGTCTACTGCTATTTGCCAGAGATTGCTGGTGATTGGGGGAAAGGAGTCCAATAGGGAGCTGTGAAAAAAAGAGTTGTGTGGCGACAGGTCAAAAATTGAGGCTTAGCCACGCCCACACCTTTCAACTTTAGAAAAATCCAGCGGTTGAATTTTTTCCCCTATAGCTTAAGAATATAAAGCAGAAGGTTGAAGGAGATCGGTGAGAAGGGCGACGGGACATAATTCTCCAAACGTGTGCAAAAACCACAAAATAGAGTACTTGGACTAAAATGGCCGACCTCCTGTGCGACTGTGCGCTTGGCTCCAAGAGACTTTTTTGTAGATCCTGAGACACTTCATTAGTGTACCAAATTTTGTAATCCTCAGTCAAAGCATGGCTTGGGGCTGACAGTTTTAATGGTCCTAGGGAGCGCTATTTTAGAAAATAGGCCACGCCCACCAGATTTTCACATCACATTTTTGGGGGGGCTGGACTAGGATCCTCACCTATGGTCATGAGCTTTGAGTAATGACGGAAAGAACGAGATCGCGGATACAAGCGGCCAAAATGAGTTTCCTCCATAGGGTGGCCAGGCTCAGCCTTAAGCTTGGTTTATGCTTGACGCATTTACTTTCCGCTTGGTGATGCAGCTTCGCGGATGGAACGTGCTTCACAACTTGCAGCGTTTATGGTTCATGCGACTTGTCTCTGCGGTGAGCCAATATTCTCCCAAACTGAACAAGGCAGCATACGGCATGCATCCAACACTACACCATAGTAGAAGTAAAAATTACTGTTGTTTATAATATGGCATTCCAGCATTTTTTAACAGCGTCCTCGTCTTTTCCGACAGTGTGAGCTATTTCTCTCCAAGAATTATTAACATGTTGATCACGGTGATCTTGGAGAGCTGAATAATACAAATGTCTGTATTTACGAACCTCTGCCATACTAATTCTTGCCGGTCCGCCATGTTTATCCGAGTCTGACCATCCGCGTGGTTAGAAAATTTCCTAGGTGCGCGGTGCGGAAATTTTGGGCCGTGCAGAGGCGCGGTGGAGGGGCATGGTTGTTAAAATGACGCAATTTTGCCGCGCGGCGCCATGCCAACCTCGCGGACGCGTCAAGCATAAACCAAGCTTTAGAGATAGGGTGAGGAGCTCAGACATTTGGGAGGGACTCGGAGTAGAACCGCTGCTCCTCCGGATCGAAAGGAGTCAGTTGAGGTGGTTTGGGCATCTGGTTAGGACGCCTTCTGGACGCCTCCCTGGGGAGGTGATTCGTGCATGTCCTGCCGGCAGGAGGCTCCCGGGTCGACCCAGGACACGTTGGAGAGGTTACATCTCCAATCTGGTCCGGGAACGCCTTGGGGTCCTGCCAGAGGAGCTGGTGGAGGTGGCTGGGGAGAGGACGGTCTGGAGCTCCCTAGTTGAGATGCTGCCCCCGCGACCCGGATAAGCGGAGGAAGACGACAACAGACTAGGATCGCTCACCAGAAGTTTTGTGGCGATATCTTTAGAAATGACGAAATGGGAGGGAATTTTTTGTAACTACTCTGTTCGAGTATGAAGTTTTAGCCATTTGTATTTTTTTGGCGAGTAGTCGAACTTCGAGGCCTAGCCACGCCCCCTCAGCATATATGAAAAGTCTGTTTTATTTTTTCTATTTGATCACCCATCCCTTCTGAGCAATTTCCCACAACTTTCGAGACGATCGTGCGAAAAATGATCAAGTAAATCAATCAGAGGTGGACCCTAGAAACAGCCAAAACGGGGTCAAAATCATCATTTCAAACCAAAATGGCCGACTTCCTGTTTGATGTTGACGATGGTTGCAAGAGGCTTTTCTGTGCAGACTGTTGAGTACTACAAGTGCACAAAATTTCATAACTGTACGACAAAATAAGGTTTATGGAGGGGGGTATTTTTCACATTCTAGGGGTGCTGTGGAGCTAGTTTAATTGCGATATTTTTGGGACCTTTAAAATACAAAAGTTTACACCACGCCTTACATGTGTGTAAAAATTCTTGAGTTTTCGGGTATGTTAAGGCCTCCAAACGGCCAATTTACTTGGCGGAAGAAAAATAAACAGAGCAGATATAATAGGCCTTCGCAGCGCTTTCGCTGCTCGGGCCTAATAAATAAATAAATACAGATTAAGGAAGTCTTACCCAGCTTTGCAGTCGCTGTGAGTATTTATCCGTTTTCTTTGGCTACAATCCACAGGTGATGTAAACTATGCTGTGACTCTTCAGAGCTAACTGCTGCCATTAGCATGACCATGGCTTTCTGTTTTCAGAAGAGATCGGCTCAACTTTCCTTAAAACAAATTAATCGTAAGCCTCCAGACGTCTTTACTTTTTCATGAGTGAAGGGTCTAGGGC
>SSNQ01034660.1:166176-176892 GCA_006942095.1 Nothobranchius kuhntae
ATTGCGATATTTTTGGGACCTTTAAAATACAAAAGTTTACACCACGCCTTACATGTGTGTAAAAATTCTTGAGTTTTCGGGTATGTTAAGGCCTCCAAACGGCCAATTTACTTGGCGGAAGAAAAATAAACAGAGCAGATATAATAGGCCTTCGCAGCGCTTTCGCTGCTCGGGCCTAATAAATAAATAAATACAGATTAAGGAAGTCTTACCCAGCTTTGCAGTCGCTGTGAGTATTTATCCGTTTTCTTTGGCTACAATCCACAGGTGATGTAAACTATGCTGTGACTCTTCAGAGCTAACTGCTGCCATTAGCATGACCATGGCTTTCTGTTTTCAGAAGAGATCGGCTCAACTTTCCTTAAAACAAATTAATCGTAAGCCTCCAGACGTCTTTACTTTTTCATGAGTGAAGGGTCTAGGGCTTTTGCTTGAATAGGAATAAATGTCTCCCCAGCAGATTTGTGAGGAAAAAAAAAAACAGGCGAATCGGACCGACGTTTTCTGTCATCACAGAGCTCACACAAGCTTTAAATAACTTTAACTTTCTCTTCAATACAGAATTTAAGCTTCTCTCTAAAACTCCTCTTGTCTTTAGATGTTGAAGTGTTCATGTATCGGGGATTTTGTCTGTAAACTCTCTTGAAAGTGTACGTTGCATATTGATAACAGCTTGTTTTTACCACACAGCCACTCGCACATGCGCACAAAGATGATAAAAGGTGCCAACAAAGATCCTCCTATATGTAAGAATTGTACAGTGAAAAATTCACAGTCTAACAACTCAGTCATGTTGGAAGGAAGGTTACATTGAAACAGATTTCCTTCTCAGCTGGCTAAGGGGTTGTCAGTTTTTCCCAAGCCCCCACAATGCGGCTCAGAAAATTGTCTCAACCCGGAAGTACCAAAATTGCAGTTCCACCCTCATCCGCTGGGGGCAGGTGTCAGAAGCGAGCAAATCCTCATTGACTCCCATGTTAAAAATACCAATTTCACAGCAGAAATAAACATGTTTACAGCCTGGTACCAAAACATGTTTTTGGTTTAAATTATCTAGTTTACACTCATGACAACTCTGAGGGGGGTGATTTTTTTTCTCACTCTTCTATTTAAGTGTATTAAAAGCCTAAAATTCTGTATAATTAATGAGCATCAGACCCACGTGACCACAGAGCTAGCTCCGTGGAAAGGCCTCAGTAGAGCCTTGGTCTGGCCTGGAAACTGTTTCGGGATTTTGAGTCTCTGTGCTTATGAATTCTGTTTTGGATATTATTTGTGCAATTGTTGGACAAAATGACTTGCTGTGGCATTAATTGCATTAATAGAGCGTCCAAGGAGTCTCCACTTCATTTTTTTCGGTAAGTGAAATTATATGTATGTATTTTAGGTCACTGCCACCTTTAAACTAGCTGAGTTTATCGAAGTAGCTAGCTAACTATCATTTTAACATGTAGCATGTACTGTTTAACCAAATTTAGATGTAACATACGGTAAAATAATTAATAGGGCATATGTCGATGGGTAAAAGGGTAAAACCCAGTGCATTTAACATAAAAATGGGTTGAAATATGACAGAGCTCTTGGAGGGACACTTCTGTGTTCCATTCTTCCACCCGGTTCTCCCCGGCGGTCAGCCCGGTGCATGTCTGACTGATGCGGCGCCTACTAGCTGCTGCGCGGCCTGACCGCTCGTGGAGCTCTCGGACGGGGCTGACCGCTCGTGGAGCTCTCAGACGGGGCTGACCGCTCGTGGAGCTCTCAGACGGGGCTGACCGCTCGTGGAGCTCTCGGACGGGGCTGACCGCTCCTGGAGCTCTCAGACGGGGCTGACCGCTCGTGGAGCTCTCGGACGGGGCTGACCGCTTGTGGAGCTCTCAGACGGGGCTGACCGCTCGTGGAGCTCTCGGACGGGGCTGACCGCTCGTGGAGCTCTCGGACGGGGCTGACCGCTTGTGGAGCTCTCAGACTCGTAGAGAGACCTGACCACAGAAATACTGCAGCTCAATTCCCTACCTAAATGCAAAGTTTGAGAGACGTGGTTTACTTAGGTCTGCACTGCCTTCGGGCTAATTTGTCAAGTTCACAAAATGTGGAACGGGATGTAAGGTTAGAATCAGCGGCAAATTGGAACATATCTCGAAGCCCTGGCCGACGAAACAGTCCACATGACTATTACTGTCAGGCTCGGAGAAAATTCGGGTTGTTTTTGTGTCAGTCGATTCTGCAACAGTGACTCTAACTAGCGCAGCACTAGTTGACAGACATCATTACTGCGTGAAATCCAGCACAGCATGACCCGGTTCTGTAAGGAATGCATTTGTCCAGCCTGGCGTGAAGCCTTACCCGTAGCAAAGGTGAATTATTTTTAATAATCTTCTATGTAAACATTTTATTATTACCTTCTAGTTTTAATTTGTTTTGCAGATCACTGTTACAGGTGATTTTATGCTCTTTTAAACATATATAAATGTGCTGTTTCTTTGTTTTTTATATAGCCACCCAGTTTAGAGCTCCCAGCTGCTGTGTGTCTTGTGACACAGGGACCATGATGGAAATTAATCTTCCAGAAAGTCTGGCTCATCATTTAGCCAGATTTCTAAGGCATAGGCCAAAAATGTTTAGGTTAGTTTTGATAAGGTCTGTGCATCTCTCATTTCATGACGTAACTTTTCATATTTTAGTTCCTGGGTGCCTTCAATGTGCAGGGACTGTCCAAGCAGACATTCTATCGACATCAGGCAAAGCTCTTAATTCCAACAGTGAGCTGGCAGTGGCATCTAGAGCAAGCTGATATCATCCAGGAGGCTACAGAATCTGGACCTGTGACTCTTGGTGGTGACATGCGAGCTGATTCACCTGGTGAATACGTTTGAATTTATTTATTTTATTCCTTTGCTATCAAATGTAAATTAAGCAATAACTTGCATTTCTGAAGGACACTCAGCCAAATATGGCAGCAACACCATGATGGATCTCAAAAGAAACAAAGTTATTGATATCCAACTCGTACAGGTACAACATTACCTGATGATTCCAATACATTTCATGGTTAATTATTCACAGATCAATGGAGAATTATGTTTATTTTCAGAGCAATGAAGTTGGAAATAGTGTGCGAATGGAGAAGGAGGGATTTGTGCGAAGTCTGAGCACACTTTTGGAGAGGGGGGTCGATGTGCAGCAAGTTGTGACTGACCGCCACACAGGGGTGCAGAAGTATTTGCGGGAGGAAAAAAAGGAAATCAGTCACTACTTTGACCCCTGGCACATGGGAAAAGGTAATCTTTGGGGATGTATATTGTGATTATTACAGGATTTTTTTTTCTATTTTAAATGTGGGTTTATCTGGCTCTCCATGAATTGGTAAGAAAATCGAAGAGCTGGGGAAGAGAAAGACGACCCAGGATGTGAGACTGTGGAAGCAAAGTGTGGTGAACCACCTCTACTGGTCAGCATCCCTCTTTATTCCAGATTGGTTCAGCATTTACATGCTAATGTGGCGATATGTCACAGAGTGGTAATGTTGTTCTTATGTTTAATGTTCTAATGTTATATTTTATATTGCATGTTTTCTAATTGATTAGGTGCTTTTAGGTTGATTTTGAACTGTTTGGGTGTTTTTAGTGATTGCAGCAACATTGCATCCCATCAGTGTTAATCCTCCCCAATTACCCACACCTGGGAGCGGGGTGTGGACTGGACTGGCAAACAATGAACAGAGGCAGGGCGGGAGGTCAACGGGCGGAGGGCTTTGTTTATTTAAGGGAGCGGAAGTGGAGACGCGGAAACGTGAGGGGAAAGGAAAATACTCGGCTGGAGCCAGACGGACACCGCAAGCTCCGCAAGGACTGGAAGGAGATCCACCGGCGGCACAGACAGCAGCAGCAGCGGCAGGAGAAGCAGCAGCAACAGCGGAGAGAGAGATCCGCGGCCGGAGACGCCAGGGCACAGAGCGCAACCATCGACATATATACTGGACAATTAATTTCCATAGGCTCCAATATCACTTTTTTGAGGCCAAATGGGAGGTGGCCACCACCGCCATTTTGACTGAACAAGATACAACATCCGTTAGCTCGGCTCCCACCTCCGCGTTAGCTTTGGGTTAGCTTCAGGTTAGCTTGTAGCTAGTTCGACCGGGTGTCGTCAGTTGATCCCAGCCTTACAGCCCCACCCTCAGCTCCTCCTCTCTTCCCTTTTATGGAATTGTCTGGGCTTGACAGAACCTGTGACACGGTCAAAATGGCGGTGGTGGCCACCGCCCATTTTAGCAGAAAAACTGTTTATTGGAGCCTATGGAAACCCATTGTCCATATATTATTGTCGATGGTTTTTCCCCAAGAGGTACATAGTCACGGTTTACTATCTGTCTTGCCTACACACTTCCTGGTTTCTGACCCAATCATATTTGAGCCTGCTGGGTTGCCAAGCCTGCATCAGCATTTGTAATTTGCCTTGTTTGTCATTCTTACTTCATGCACCAATAAAGGTGTGGTTGACTGAAAAACAGCTTGTTAATGATTATTTCTGATTATAATTAATCACTCTGAGCTTTTCATGTGGGCTAAACATGAAAATAGTCTCCTTGACCTATTTCCTTCATTAGCCTCTGGTGGAAAAAGGATGATGAAATGCTAGGATCTGAAAATTGTCACATATCTATGTCACACTGTGAATTTGCATTCATGGCCTCGCCCATCTTGGATCGTGCCCGCCCACAGGAAGGCTTTTAAAGGTTGAGAGGAAATGAAAAAAGGATAGGCTAATCAGGGGCAGATTAAGGACTGAAGAACATCCGGGGCTTAACACACGCACACACACACGTGACACGCACTAGTCAACATCATATATGTCTTGTACCACATAATTTTTAATCTGAAGCGACATATTCAGCATATTCAGGGCAGAGTATTGTTCCTGATAGTGTTTAGTGTGAGATGATAGTAAATATTCCCTTTCTTTCTCCAACAACTTTACCTGATATTAAGCTAACTTTAGGCAAACCAGCAGCACAACAAATATTTTCAAATAAGACTCACAAACCTGAGTCAGCACCAGTCTCATCAAAGCTGGGGTTCTGTCGTTGTACTTTTTGTCTAAAAAACGTCCTTATGTCCATCTTCACTCATGCGTTTCAGGCAGAGACTGTAGAAGAAGCCGTCTGCTGAAGGGCTTCTTCTTCAGTGGTGGAGGCTCAGGCAGGCTGTATACAAATTACTGCCAGCTGCTCCCTCTCTATTGGACTTTGGTACTGCATGTTACTTCCGCGATTTAGATCCGGGGCTTTCTATGAAACATCGGGGCTTCAGCCCAAGTAGCCGGGCCTAACGCCGCCCCTGAGGCTAATGATTTATTTCCAGATGTTAAGAAATGCTCTTCATTGCTATCAGGCTGCGGTGATGGAGGAAAGGAGGAAATATTTTTCAGAAATCATTCAGTCTACCTGCAATAAGCTACGTGTTCTTTTTAATGTTTTAAATAACGCCCTCAACATTGACCAACCTGCAGAAATTGAGGTCTCTCAGGGGCTGTGTGAATCATTTTTGACATTTTTATCGAAACAATAGTGAGCATTACCCCTGCTTTCCACCGGAGCCGTCAGCAGCCGTCAGCAGCGCGAGTCGGCCACGTCTCAGGAGCAGCATGTTGCGGCCCTTACGCGCCGGTTCTATTTTCTACGCGCGACGCCTCTGAAACGGGTCAAGTTCGACATTTTTGGGGAAGGAAAGACAGGAAATCGGACGAGGAAATGGAGAGAAGCTCCCGAGATTTTCAGAATAAAGAAACGTACTGCCTTCCGGTTGCTTTACTTTTAAAAAAGCTTACTAAATGTGCGGCCCTGTGAGAAGTTATCACCTAGCTAGCGGTCTCCTTTGTTTTTCAGGTCCGTATTGGCGATTATAAAACGGACAGAACATAAAACACAAACCTTTTGGAGCCATGTTGTAGTTTTCTCCTGCTTGTTGTTGTGTTTACTGACAAAGTCACTCGTGTGACATCGTGCTCGGTCGGTGACAGCTGCTCCCCTGCTGCTTCGCGTCTCGTGGGAAGGGCCAAGCAGCAGTTTACGTGAGCAAGACGTGCTGCTGCAGTAACGTGCTGCTGACGGCTCCTGTGGAAACCCGGGGTTAGAGCTCAGATACCTGCACGTCCTCTCCAGGTTGCTGCTGGATGCTGCCTTTCAACTTTTTGTCAGTTTGAACCACTGACTCTGGATTTTCTATGGAAGATTGTAGAACCCTTAAAACCCTCAGGTTCTCCTACTGATGTGATTCCTCCCCGCCTCTTTAAGGTTTTTTCCTCTGTGGGCCCTTGGGTTCTTACCATGGTTAATAGTAGCCTTTCATCTGGTGTGGTTCCAGAATCTTGGAAACATGCCATTGTCCAGCCACTAACCCCTCTACTATGTCTAATTATAGACCTATTTCTAAACTTCCGTTCCTTTCAAAGGTTCTGGGAAAAGTGGTGCGTTTGCAATTGACTGAGATTTTGCACACAAATAATATTTATGAAAAATTCCAGTCAGGTTTTAAGAAGGCACATGGCACAAAGACTGCACTGCCCAGGGTCTTAAATGATATTCTTTTAGCTACTGACTGGTGATTTTGTGGTTCTGGTACAGTTGGATTTGTCTGCTGCCTTTGACACCGTGGATCACAATCTCCTGATTTCACAGTTACAACAGTCTGTTGGGGTTAAATGAGTTGCTTTGGACTGGTTTAAGTTCTACTTGGCTGAGAGGTCATTTTGTGTATCATTAGGTGGCTTCACGTCTTCTTGCTCGCCTCTCGTATGCGGGGTTCCTCAAGGATCGGTGCTGGGCCCGTTGTTGTTCTCCCTGTTTGGCCTTGTATTTGGAACTGACGGGATAGGGTAGCATAGTTTTCCTTACCAGAAATCACCTTTCATTTAAGAAATCAAAAACACTTTATCTATTATCTATTTATATGGACATAAGCCATCTGGACCTTGGGACGTGGCAGACGTGTTTACATCAGCTCCTACTTTTTGCGCTCTAATTCCTCTAAATACCTGTTTTTTCCTGTCACTGATCTCTGGATTTTGTGATTTTGTTGGAACTTTATTGGACCTTGGTTTATTTGTTGGATTATTTCACTTCTTGGACCTTTATTTGGAATACAAATCTTTCGGATCCGACAGAGGCAGCTCAGCTAAAGTGTAAGCAACCTTGAAGCTATCTTGAATGTCTGTCCTCCCACTCCTTCTGCCCCACAGTGATGCCTTCATGCTTTCTAAAGCAAATAAAAGAACTGAAAACCTTAAAGAGGATATAAGATGACTCTCTGCTGAACTGCAAAATGAGGAAATGGTGCTGGATAGTTTTAGATCTCGTTTTCTTGTACTGTCTGAGACCATTGTCAGTCAGTTTGAAGATAAAACATCCATGCAAAACTCTCTGCTCCAATTCATGCAAAACTCTCTACTCCAAGACACCATTGCTTGGGATCCCTCTGCACCATGAAATCCAACTTCCAGCTCTACTCCTGGCCAGTTTTCGTCTTGGTCAGAGGTTGTGGTACGTGGCCGTAGGAGAGCCCCTGTGGTTGATCCCAACTCCCCACCTGACCTCAGTCTTTCAAACCGCTTCTCTCCACTTGCTGAGGAACAACTAGCTGATTCCTTCAGGCCTCCTCTTCCCTCCCAACCATCTGATCCCATCCAGCAGGAGCCTGTAGTCCGGAAGAAGCAACCTCAGCAGTCTCTTCCCCCCCAGACCTCAACCTCTGATGCCTGACGCAAAATACTAAAGGATGATGTGCGTCGACACTCTGCTCGACCTCCTGTCCTGGCTCAGGAGGTGAGCTCCTCCACAGCAAGCCCTCCACCTCAAACTCTCCAGTTCCACAACATCACAGGAACCCAAACCCAGAATCCTCATCTACTCCACGGGAACACAAATCAGGAGTCCTGTACACCCCATCCACTGTTTTCACCTACCACTTTACTGGTAGATGATTCAATAATCAGGAATGTCCGCTTTTTTAACGTCATGACGAGATGTTTTCCATCAACCACCATACTGCTCTCCTGGATAAACTTCCTGGTTTTTTGTACTCCATCCCAGCTTCAGTTAAAAGATTCATCATTCATGTGGGATCAAACGATGTTACACGCTGGGAGTCTGTCATCACTCAACAGCATTTTAACCATCTCTTTGACATCCTGAAGAGCAGTGGAATGTCTGTTTTCATCTTCGGCCCGATCCCCACAGTTTCTCATGGATATGGACGTTTTAGCCATCTGCTCTCTCTCCACTCCTGGCTTCAGTCTGCTTACAGGTCCCACAGTTTTAGTTTCATCGATAATTTTAACCTGTTTTGGAACTGTTTCTCCTTTTTCAGGCGAGATGGTGTTCACCCTAACCGACATGGCTCAAGCATGCTTACCGCTAACATCCGGTATGCTGTGCAGTCCCATCTATCTAGTCCATATATCTATGGTGGATTCCTTTCCACAGACATGACGGTTTACATCCCAGAGATCTTCACCTTCTTCGGCCTTTGCTCAAACCTCCACTTCAAATAGCATCACTCCCTACAGTCCTCCCATGAAGCAACAGTCTTCTGTGTGTCTTCCAAAGGTCACAATTCCCAAAATGTTGTCTTCTGTTGACAAACCCAAAAGTTTCCCTATTCCAGTTCATTTATCAACCAGCAAAGACATAAACTGTACTCATGGCCGGAGAACCCAGAACACCAGATGTTTACAACCCATCCCTCTCCAACAGGTTAAGAAGACAAATGTTCTCCAGGATTCAGTTCATTGTGCCCTGTTAAATGCCTGCTCCATCTCAAACAAATCCTTTATTTTAAATGAGCTCTTCACCAGAGAAAAGTTGGACTATTTCTTACGGAGACGTGGCAGCAAGATGGCTACTTTGTATATTTCAATAAAATATGTCCACCAAACTGCTGTGTTTACCACACCACGCCCGACACGTCGTGGTGGAGGTCTTGTAATCTGGTGAAAAATGGCCCTTTTACAGCTTTTGAATGTCAGGTCATCAAAGCAGGGTTACAAAATGTATTTCGCTGTATTTCAATCTACCGACCTCCTGGTCCAGCTGGCCCTTTTCACTCTGAATTTGCAGAATTTCCATCATCAATGATTAAACTAGAAAAAGTTTTAATCCTTGGTGACTTTAACTTCCACATTAATGATCTTTGTTGTAGCACAGCAGTGGAGTTCATGTCTATTATGGAGTATTTTTACTCAGAACAGCACGTTTCAGGCCCCACATACAAAATGGGCCACACTCTAGATCTTTGTTTTTCTTTGGGACTAAAAATCAATCATTTACATGTTGAAGAGGTTCATGTGAGTGACCACAGCTGCATTAGAAAAACTAAAACATTAAAATTGTATGACGTAGTGGACTACAATATTTCTAAATTTATGTATAATGCAAACAAAAAAACCCTTCCTAAAAATTTACTTAGAAGATTTATAAAAAGACAGAGTAAATATGAACTAAAAGGACATGAATTATTTACAACACCTAAGCATAGAATAATTATAAAGGGGCGCTGTGTCTCTATATATGGAGTTAAAATATGGAATAAGCTAGGTAATGTAATCAAGGATGCAAAAACAATGTTTACTTTCAAAAAACTAATTAAAAATGAAATATTGAAATCATATACTTGCAAATCAATTATATAAAAAACAATAAAAATAAAAATAAAGCTATAGAGATGTGCGTAGGTATAATCATGTGCGTATGTATAAATATGTATGTATGTATGTGTATGTGTATATGTAGTGGATACGTGTGTGTGTCTATATGGATATGTATAGATGAAGTATGTGCGAGCATATTGCGATGCACTTTAATGTATATATGCATGAATAGGTATATGTGCAAAAATCCTTTTGCTTTTTGAATTATTATTACTATTAATTTTGTCTTTCTTCTTTACAAATTGAACTCATGTCAGCTAACCAGTCGAGCAATTACTTTGTATAGGCTAATTTATAATTATTGTTATTTTATTGTAAAAATGTCATTTTAGTTAAAAGGGGGCAGATAACATGATTTTTCTTCTTTCTGTTCCCTTTTCATTTTCTTTGTTTGAGAAACCTTAATTTATTTGTTAGTATTGTTTTTTTCTATTTTAATAATAAATGAAATAAATTTTTAAAAAATTATTTAATGCCCTATCTAATGTGGAATCTGTCCCTCACAACCTAAAATCAAAGAGACGTATCATTAATCAGACAGCAGTGGATGAATTTTCTTGATTATTTGACAGCAGCTCAGTTCAGGGTGATGATCCAAGCTTGTTCATCCACTCATTGGATAAACAATGCTGCAGTATCTTAGAAAAAGTAGCTCCTGTTAAGCAGATTACTTTTTCTAGCAAGAGAAAAAGTCCCTGGATTAATCAAAACATTACAGTCTCAGAAGGACATGCCGCAGAGCCGAGAGATGTTGGAAGTCAACTAGATTAGAAAGTCACAGGCTGTACTTTAATGAACTGATAACATCTCTGAATGAGACAGTGAAAACTTCCAGGGCCACTTACTTTGCTCAGCTGATTGCTGTAAACAAAAATAACTCAAAGTCCTGTTTGACACCATAAACCAGATTGTTTCACCTCACGCCCCTCTTATGCCAGTTTACTCAAGGTCTGACTGCAACAACTTTCTAGCATTCTTTGAGAATAAAATCAAAAATATCAGGGCAAGTTTTTC
>SSNQ01034660.1:177087-202646 GCA_006942095.1 Nothobranchius kuhntae
TCCAGCCTCTTGTTCCACAGTTCATTGTATGTGTGTATGAGTTTGTGTGTGTCAGTATGTGTAAGTGTTTGTGTGAGTCCTTCCCTTAGTCTTTAGGTTTAGTTTTGTGTTTTATATGGTTTTAGGTCTATCTGCCCTCCACTGGTTCTCTTCCCCATCCAGATAATTGTTGTCACCTGCCTTCTCTCCAGCCTCACTCCACACACCTGCTTCCTGTTTCCCTAATTGCTCCTCCCAGTCTATATAAGCTCTGCTTGTCTCATTGTTCTTGTCGGTCCATTGTTGTTTGGAGTTCTGTCAGTGTCGTCTCTCTGTGTACAACCTGAGTTTTTGGATTTCCAGTTCTTGATCTGGTTTTTGGATTTTGGCTCCCAGCTTTGGATTTACTTTTTGGTTTTTGGCTCTCCTTTATATAAAGTATTTTTACTTAACCTTCATCCCTGCCTCGTGTCATCCTGGGTATCTGCATTTTGGGTCCGAACCATCCCCCATAATGTGACAGAAACCAACATCATGCCCAGCTGATTTCATTCCTACCTTGTTAATCAGGATGTTTGACCAAATTGGCCATGCATTGTAGATTTTATTAATTTATCCTTAAAATCTGTTTTCAAGCATGCAGTTATTGAACCTATCCTTAAAAAAACAAGTTTGGACACATCTCAGCCTAAAAATTACAGATCCATTTCTAAATTACCCTTTATCTCTAAAATATTGGAAAAAGGTTGTGGCAGATCAACTGATTACTTTTCTGGAACTACACAACAGTTTTGATAAATTCCAGTCTGGGTTTCAGCTTTGCTTAAAGTTTCCCGTGACATCATGACGGCTGCGGATAACGAGGAGTTCACAGTGTTAGTATTGTTAGATCTTTCTGCAGCTTTTGACACTGTTGATCACAGAACCTTAATTAATAGACTTGGTGACTCGGTGGGGTTCTCTGGAACTGTTCTAGACAGGTTTAGATCGTACCTTTCTAACAGAAGTTACAGTGTCTGTATAAACCAAATCATGTCAGATTCTACTGATATGTTCTGTGGGGTACCCCAAGGCTCTGTTTTGGGTCCACTGTTGTTTCTGCTGTACATACACCCTCTTGGACAAAGACTTGATTATTTTCATAATGTCTCTTATCACCTATATGCAGATGATATTCAGCTGTACTGCTCCTTTAAGGATTCTGAGTTCTACAAACTGTCTGAATTACTAGAGTGTCTATCAGCTATCACCAGCTGGCTAGAAGATAACTTCCTTCAGTTAAACTCAGAAAAGACTGAATGTCTGATCATTGCCCCTGAGAGCATGGTTCCCCTGATTAGTTTAAAACTTGGTCATTTATGACTTGGTCACTTTTCACATGCTTTAACAAAAAAGCCCTTGACCACCTTCAGTTGGTCCAGAACTCTGCAGAGAGGCTCCAAACTGGAGCAAACAGAAGAGCACACATCACTCCAATTCTAGTCTCTGCACTGGTTACCCGTTAACTTTAGAGTTCATTTTAGAATCCTGACTATAACTTTCAGGGCTCTACATGGTCAAGCTTCTCCCTATATTACTGAACTGTTAAAGCCTTATGCTCCAACCCGAGCCCTCAGGTCCACACACCAGAACCTTCTAGAAGTTCCAAAGACCAGATACAAAAGCCGAGGTGATCGCTCCTTCCAGACTGTTGCACCCCGACTCTGGAATGATCTTCCTCTATCTTTACGCAACATTGACAGTCTGGACAATTTTAAAAAACAGCTAAAGACCCTTTTATTTAAAGCTGCTTTTACCTAAACATTTTATTTTCTTTTTTTAACTCAAATTTTTAATCTTTCATCTGTTTATGAAAATGTATAACTTTATGGCTTTATTTTTTCTGATGTAAATCTAATTCTGTTTTGAGAGCATTTTGATTTTATGATGTTAATCTGTTTATGATTTTATGACTTTGTTTTATTTTATTTCGTTTTGATCAATGTGAAGCACTTTGTGACTATGTCTGTGATACGTGCTATATAAATAAAATTTACAACTTTATTTGCTACCTCTGGGTTCTATTTTTATGAAACATGGATGTTCTTTTCATTTATATGCAGACGACACCAGGTTGATATTCCTAATTCATTAAATCCTCTTCTAAACTGCCTCGATGAGGTTAAAACCTGGATGTCTGCAAATTTTTTACACTTTAATAACGACAAGACTGAGGTCATGCTTTTTAGTCCCAGTGTGTCCAGTGGGCCATGTTCAGCTGACCTTGGTCCACTAGCTCTATTTTTGAAACCTGCAGAGACCAGTCTGGGAGTCCGGCTTGACAGTGATTTTCTTCTGGAAAAGCAAATCAGTGCCGTAAGCAAAGCTAGTTTCTATCAGTTAAGGAGGATCACCAAGGTTAAGCATCTGCTCTCAATCCATGACGTTGAGACAGTGATTAACATGCTTATTACATCACGCCTTGACTATTGCAACTCACTGTACCTTGGTCTCCCTCAGTCTCACCTCTCCCGTCTTCAAATGATGCAAAATGCAGCAGCACGCCTATTGACGGGTTTGAGAAAGAGGGAGCACATCACCCCAATTTTAGCTTCGCTGCACTGGCTGCCAGTTGATTTTGGGGTCCAGTACAAGGTTATTTTATTGGCTTTTAAAGCTGCACATGGCCTTGCTCCGCAGTATCTGTGTGAACTGTTAGTTACTCACTCCCTGTCTCGGTCACTGAGGTCAGACGACCAGTTTCTCTTGGAGGTGCCGAGAACAAAGAGAAAGCTCAGGGGTGATAGAGCTTCCATCTTTTAGTTCATTTTAAAACACAGAAAGGTTTTATTTACCTGCAACGTTTTGTTGTAGCAGGTAAATAAAACCTTTCTGTGTTTTAAAATGAACTAAAAGATGGAATTAGAATTTCACCTCAGCAAGAACACACGAAAGGTGATAGAGCTTTCTCAGTAGCAGCTCCAAGGTTGTGGAATGCACTCCCAATCCAGATTAGGATGGTTTCTTCACTGTTGGGTTTTAAATCACTTTTAAAGACTCGTCTGTTCTCAGTTGCTTTTAATTCTTTTTGAGAATGCATCATTTTTTACTAGCTTTTATGTCAGTTTAATACGTTTGTTTTTATCATGTTTTACTTTTGATGAACTTTTATCTTACTTTTAGCATTTTAGGAAACTTCTGTTCGTTTTGGCTTGTTAAGCACTTTGGTCAGCTTTGATGTTGTGTAAAGTGCTCTATAAATAAAGGTGACTCGACTTTAAAAAATTTCACAGGGAGGAAAAGAGCTAAGAGTGTCTTGGTGATAGTGAATTTGCAACATGGCTGAACGTGTTCTATAGCCAATCAGAAGCAAGGTGTGTGCATATTAATAATAACGAGCAATCCTGCTGTTTTTAGCCCACCTCTACACCAGAAGACTTCTGGATCTCAGAACAGAAGCATCATAGCTTTTTTTTAAATGACTCATAAGGCACTGATTTACACCAGAGAACACTGCAAATAAATGAGTAAACCACACCTTTAATTGATGTTCATCTTTTTCTTTTCTCTTCCTGTCAGGGGCGGTTGTAGGAGGGGGATTCAAGGTGGGCCAGTGCCACCCTGAAAACAAGCTTGGACCCCCTTGCTGAGGGAAGAGTCTATACGTATTAATAAGTAGTGATTTCTTGTGATAATTTGGCCTAATGCCAGATGTGGGACCAAAGCACTTGAATGCGTTCATCTGAAATGTAAAAATTATATTTTTTATATTATTTTGAAGTGGTGACTGAGATAAATAACTCTGGGAATTCTTTTTCTTTCTTTTTATTTTATTTTTTTTTGCAAAATCGTTATATATTGAAAAACCTGAAAAGCTGGTGTATCTAAATCAACTGTAACTGAACTGCTAAATTATGATGTTGTGACTACTCATTAAAATCTGAAATAGTCTAACGCATGTTTGTAGAGTTTCTTACAAACATGCTTTCCTGTATATGCAGATGTAAATACGGTTGTTAGTAACCTTTTGTTGGTGTAGATTGTTATGCATCCAGGACATGGTAAACTTCAGGGTAAAAAGGTCAAAAAGGCAGCTGGACTTCTCTTGTTGCTTGAAGATGTTTCACTTCTGGTCCATAAGACTTCTTCAGCTCTTCAATCAGCCTAAGTAGTGGGTAAAAACTAGTCCTCATTTAATACCCTGGTGTGTGTCCTGGGAGATTAGAAAAAACTAGCATTTTAAAAGCAAAACCATCGGCTAGCAACTTGACATTTCTACGACTACCATTGTGAGAGTGAATATGACAATGCAATAAGAACACTGATGGCAATTCGTGTTTTCATACAAAAGTACTCAGCCTACTTCACCTTTTCTGTATGTTTACCCTCCACCTCGAGGCAAACAACCTTCCTGTTTAAAGGGACTCCTCCTCACTGATAGAAAAGTGAAGCAGAGGAAAGATTAGAGGAAAACTGTTGGTTACCTTTGCAAGACAAGACAATGTATTCTTACTAAACACTGAATGTTACTATAATAAATTGGAATTTGCCCCACAGGCTTGGATGGTGGACACTAGGCATGATGGGTGCATCACTTCTTAGCCTGACCCATCAATCTGAAACAGAGCTAATCTGGATTCATTAGACCAGATGACCTTTTTCCATTCCTCCTGAGTCCAATCTGTGTGCTCCCTGGCAAATTGAAATCTTATTTTTTATTAGGTTCACTGATAAGTGGCTTTCCTGAGGCTACACAGCTGCAAAGTTTCCCTAACTTGAGTTCTTATTTTTATTTGCACATTTGAAAAAGCTTTAAACAATCAAACACTGCTATGAAATCTATTTCTGATGCTTTTATTGCATTTCACCAAATGTTATGACCACATTTCTACCTTCAAGATGATTTTTCAGCCCCATCCATTCAGGTTACACTAAAGCACTTACCCGGTCATAGTCTCATGAATATCCTGAGGTATTTTTTTATTTTTATTTTTGGTTAGCCTCACGCAGATCAATGATTTGATGCTCTACTAATAACTCACGTATTTTCCACCATCACAGATAAGAGCCCCTCACAGAATCAGCCAGTGCTAAAAACCGTATTACCAGAGGAAACATTATTCACTGTAGTGCCTTACCTGCATGTAGCAACTATTTGTTTGTCACTTAGTTTTTGGTAAGGAGGGTTTTTTTTTTTGGTTGAATTTAATTGAAATGCAAATAAGTAGAATGCAGTTGGACTGTTTGTGTTTTTAATTAATTAGTTTGGACCCTTATTTTTTATGTTTTGTTTCCGTAATCCCTCTCTGCTGTAACTTTGTAGCCTAGTGAACTAGACCAAGTTCTTGCTTTGCAAAGTTTGTAATAAATAATACATTTATTTAGTCTGGCTTGCCAGGCTAGAAACTTTGTGCTATCAAACTTAAATTGAAATGCAAAAGCTGGACCTTTGTTCACATGTATGTCCCCACATCGATGGCGACCTCCACCTGCATGGCCATTAATATTTAAAAATGTATTTTTTGTTCCAACTAAACCGACTTGACAGTGAAAGCCACACTAAAACACTGTAATAAATCTACTCAGTGTAAACCAAATTATTGTTAATAAAATGAAAAAAAAAAAGATGTTTCAATTCAAATTCAAAAAAACTTTAATCATCCCCGAGGGGCAATTGTTTCGGTACAGAAGAATTGGTACTGTGGTCATTCACAACAAGAGTCGCGCTACCGTTAATTAGATGAAAAGGGGATTACATGAGGATAAATTGGGGGAGGGAAAACAAGGCATACCAGGGTTACTCCCGGCAGGGCGTAGCTTTACTATGCAAAAAAACCCACCTCAAACATATAAGCACGAACATCAACAATTCACAACATGAGACACCGAGAGGGGGGGTGGGGTGGGGCGGGATCCTGTTTCCCCAGCGAGAGCAGCCCTATGGCGCTCAGCCACTGTAGCCACAGGTGAGAGGGAGATCTTGGGAGGAGCGCAGAGCACATTGACATCTGCAGGTTGATGACCTCGCCAGGCTGAAGTCCACCAATCTGAACGTGCGGGGGGGGGTTCGGGTTTTCACAGCATCTGTCTGCATTCCGCATTCCTTCGTGGGGGTTTGTTGTTGGCATTCACAAGGCTGCCATGGCGTCAGATTCAGATAACAAGACTTTGGGTCAGGCAGAGTTTTTCTTGTGAAATCACATAAAAATAAGAATTACCATCATACTGAGCAGCTGGTTGAAATAGTGTTTTTTAAAATTGAATTATGATATCATTTTCTCGTTTAAAGAAGGTTAATTTGTTCCAAACACTTGTTTATTTGAGGTAAAAGTAAAAATGCGTGAGAGGTGTTGATTCTCATCACTAGTGTTTTATTTTTACCAGTGTGAGTGCAAGGGAAGACACACACAGCAGATGTGTGCATGTTTTGTTTATGTAACTGACTGCTGCTGTCAGAAAAACAACTCGGTTGCCTTATTATATTTTTAGAAAGCAGTATATAAACATTTAAATTAGTCTTTTCTGAAAACCAGGGATATATTTCATGCTGCATTTCCCAGCAAACCTGTCTGAGTTAGGGTGTGAGAGCTGCAATAAGGAATTGCACTTATGTTTAGACAGTGTGACTGGTTTCTTCTGAGTCTTATGCGTGAGGTACTGTTTCTGGCCTCTTTAATGTTTGGTTGTTTAGGGAGCAACGTGACAAAACCAGACCAGACTCAGTCCCAAAGATTAATCATTTAACACTCAGTGACTGACTCAGCTCTCTTGGTTGGGCAACAGCCAGAACACACCTGCCACTTCCTGTGTCACAGAGACAGTAACCTAAAGTGTGCAATGCCATCTAAAAACTTCTTATTTTAGTTACAAGTCTGAAACAAATCGTAGAATGATTAAAGAGGACATTTAATGACTTTTATTCTTAGGTTATAATAGTTCTATGATCAATACAAAACGTGTTTCTGAGGTTCTTTGCACAAAATTCCCTCTCGCATAAAGCAATCCAGTTTTATTTATGACATTTTAGTATCTTCCAGAATGAGCCGTTTCAAGGCTCTGTCACTTTAAAGACTAAGTTCAACACATTTGCAGTGGTCTCTAGTATGAATGAATGCCTTGTTAGTCGATCTCTGTGGGACAAANGGTGATTTCCTCCCGCACCTCCGGGTCCGGCTTCGTATTCATGTCCTCACAGAGCTCGGCTTGGTACGCCGAGAGCATGGAGGAGACATTCAAAGCTCGGACCGAGATGGCGGCAGCCTTGTACGCCCTCTCGTTCAGCGCCGACTGGAAGCGGTCCGCCTTCGCAGGGAGAGCGGGAGGCCTGGAGGAAGTCGCCGAGAGCCGTGGGTGTAGGTGGGCTGCAACCAGCGGTTCCATCGGCGGCATGCGAAGCATGCCAGCCGTCTCCATCCCTTCGAAGTCCAGCGAGGAGGCTCCTTGGACAGGAGACCTGGAGCTGAACGGGTGTTTGTCCCAGGAGGACCCCACTTCTTGGAGTAGCTCCGGGAAGGCGGGGAGGAGGGGCTTTGCCGCCCTCGTGGCCTGAGGCAGCTTCTTTCCCTCGTAGCGGGATCTGACAGCCTCAGTGACCACGGTGGGCCAAGGGATGTTGAGCCTGGTCGCAGCGCGTCGGCAGACTGACTGCATGTCCAGGTGGGCGGCCGGAGAAACCGCTCCATCCCTGGGAGAGGACGGAAAGCTAGGCATGGAGGCCTGAGCGATGGGGAGAAAGACGTCGTCCTCCTCTGAAATGAGGAGTTCCGAGGTGTCCTCGTCGTCTCCGTAGTCCAACTCCAACACGTCCTCGGCGGGGTGGCTCGGACCGGCCAGTTCGAGCTGTGAGCCCCAGCTGAGTTCGGCACACGGTTCCGGCTCCGGGAGGACATGTTCGCTGGCGTCCCCAGGCGGTGGCCCAGGGGCCGGCAGGCAAGGGTCCTTCCCCGACAGGCTAGCTTGGCGCGCTAGCCGCCGGCGAAGGCTCTTCAGGGTGAAGCAAGCGCAGCTCTCACATGACCTGGGGACTTCCAATGCCAGCTGGGCGTGTTCCAGCCCGAGGCAGCTCGAGCAGACCCTGTGCGGGTCTTTGCTTGAGATTTTGTTCCCACAGGTACAGAGGCGAGCTCCTGCACCGTCGACTCCTCTGGTGGGAGGAGCGGCTTCCATGTTGGCTAACTGGTGTGTTAGCATAGAACGAACAGGTGCACTGGAGTGTGAAGCTGCTCGTTATGCCCCGAGCCTATGGTGAAGGTCAGGACAGAAGGACGGTAAGTTAACGTTCGGCGACGGAGAGAATATTAGAAGGCTCCGTCTGTGAACAGTTGAGCTAACTTACCTCAGAGATAAGCGACCACCGAAGCGAGAAGAGGTGATTGAATAGTGCGTGCGTGGGGACGCTTGCTACTTATAGTAGCAGGGGGACGCGTACGTCACGGTCACTGGCCAATCAGGATTGGCGTATTGAGATAAGTGCTTCTGAGGAATCCGCGGAGGGGCGTATCCCATAGTGAGACATCGAAACGAATGTTAAGAAAGAGAACCAGACCAGACTCAGTCCCAAAGATTAATCATTTAACACTCACTGACTGACTCAGCTCTCTTGGTTGGGCAACAGCCAGAACACACCTGCCACTTCCTGTGTCACAGAGACAGTAACCTAAAGTGTGCAATGCCATCTAAAAACTTCTTATTTTAGTTACAAGTCTGAAACAAATCGTAGAATGATTAAAGAGGACATTTAATGACTTTTATTCTTAGGTTATAATAGTTCTATGATCAATACAAAACATGTTTCTGAGGTTCTTTGCACAAAATTCCCTCTCGCATAAAGCAATCCAGTTTTATTTATGACATTTTAGTATCTTCCAGAATGAGCCGTTTCAAGGCTCTGTCACTTTAAAGACTAAGTTCAACACATTTGCAGTGGTCTCTAGTATGAATGAATGCCTTGTTAGTCGATCTCTGTGGGACAAAAGCTCTGACACTCTTGTTCCAGGAACCTGCCAGAGGAGAGGTGAGCAGCAGGATTTGGAGCCTTATTTCCTGATATTTGAGTCCATTTACTTTGCAACATGGATGTTTTACTCTCCACAAACAACACAAGCCTGAAGGAGTTGTGCCGTGTCGGGGAGATGCTAATGCTAACAGTTAGCTTCTACTAGCTGAGATGTTTCCTGGATGCTAAACCAATAACAGCTTTCCCCGTTGTGAGCAAAGATGGGTGATTTGACTTGATTTTCTAATCCAAGTCTTTCCCCGATTTTTTTAACAGTGGGCAATGTAAGAAATTGGGGTAAGAGTATTTTCATGTTTAGCCCGCATGTTGAACTAAGAGTGACCAATCACATTTTAAAAAGAAAAAAATATTGTTTAGTGAACTTGGTCTTTAATAAGACAAGCTGGCGCTGGTGACGCTTACACACACTCTGCAGACTGTTATGAGCTGAGAAACTCTGAATTTCGGCTGGGGCTAATAGTAGAGCCATTGCTCCTCCAGCAGCGGCTCTCTCTTGCACGTGACAGGTGGTTCAATTGTAATTTCTCTATTTGTGACAACACAAACATGACATTTTTGAAATTTGCTTTTTGTAGGCACATATCCTAAAGCCAAACACTGAGGACAAGTGAACACAATTACACTTGGCCTGCAAACATTTGTACAGTTGCTTCCAGGTGCAATTTTAAACTAAATTATGTGTAATTTTATTGATTTATAGTTCAGATAAGGCATTTTAGAAACAATTCTTCCACTGCCCTATGTTGTGCAGAAACCTTATAACCTTGAGAGTACATTCATCTAAACATGGGCACTAAGTTTGCCTTATAAACACACTGCTCACCTTGTTCAGGTGAGATTTATCATGGTGGTAATTGTATTTTATACATAGAAAGAAAGAAAGAAAGAAAGAAAGAAAGAAAGAAAGAAAGAAAGAAAGAAAGAAAGAAAGAAAGAAACTGTGATCCTGCCATGTCCTGACCTCCACGCTACCACCATCCACCTCATCAGCCTTCATGCATCACACCTGGTCCCCTCATCAAGCCCATGCCACACACCTGCCTCACCAGCTATATATTCCACAGTCAACCACCAGCACTCTGCCAGATTATTGAGTGTGCCTGCTAGTAGATCTTCCAGCCTTTTCATCCTGCCCAATCATCGCCTACCGACCTTGTTTCACGCCTGACCCTCGTCTAGAACTCTGCCTGACCCCAACCACGTCCTGAACCTACCTTGTTGTCATCCACGCCAGTCTTTGACCACGTCTCTCGCCTGCTCCTCGAACCTGCTTCGTCTAAGCCTGGTTCCGATCCACATCTGTCCTCAACTCTGCCTGTACCCGAACTCTGCTCCAGAAATCTCCTCTTAGCTTCAGGCTAACAAAGATTGTTTTCTGCCGCCTACTGTGCTCTGGTGTCCTCCGCCAAGCCTCACGACAGAAAGAAAGCTGTATTTTATGTAGCGCTTCACAAAGTTTTCAAACATAGAAAACATTTATATTTTTAATTAAATGATATGGTTAAAATGAGAAATAAAATTGTGATTAAAATATTTAAGGAAAGAGAAAATTAATAGGAAAGAGGGAAATCAGTGGATCCCAGGAAAGGTGGAGTTGGTAGAAGGATCAGAATAAGAAGAGGGTGGTGATGATGGTCACACAAAAACCAGCTTGAACAAGTGAGTCTTCAGCTGCTTTTTAAAGGAGACCACTGAGTCCACTGATCTCAGGCTCAGGGAGAGAGAGGTCCAGAGTCTGGGGGCCTCAACAGCAGGTGATCTTTGGTCTTTAGCCTGGTTCTATACAGAAACAAAACCATGCATGAAGAAGTCTGTGCATTAAAATATTTTTTGACCAATCTGTTGTTGACGGTTCTTCTGCGGGCCGCGTAAAGCTTGGTTTATGCTTGACGTATTCACTTTCCGCGCGGTGATGCGGCTTGCAGATGGAACGCGCTTCACAACTCGCAGCGTTTATGGTTCATGCGGCTCGTCTCTGCGGTGAGCCAATATTCTCCCAAACTGAATGGGACAGCATGGAGCTCTACGGCATGCACCCAACACTACACCATAGTAGAAGTAGAAATGACTGTTTACAACATGGCATTCCAGCATTTTTAACAGCGTCCTCGTCTTTTCCGACAGTGCGAGCTATTTCTCTCCAAGAATTATTAACAACATGTTGATCACGGTGATCTCTGAGAGCTGAATCATATAAATGTCTGTATTTACGAACCTCTGCCATACTAGTTCTTGCCGGTCCGCCATGTTTTTCCGCGTCCGACCGTCCGCATGGTTAGAAATTTTCCTAGGTGCGTGTTGCGGACATTTGGGGCCGCGCTGAGGTGCGGTTGTTAAAATGACGCAATTTCACCGCACGGAGCCGTGCGGACCTCGCGGAAGCGTCAAGCATAAACCAACCATAAGAGCTGTAACATAAAACAGGTTTACAGCTCACATTGTTCTCATCAACTGATTCATTTTCTGAATATTGGTTTTCAATATGCCACATGCAGCTGCACCCCCAGGCTACACAATCATAATGTTGTTTGGCTTGGATTCTTAAAATGAATATTCTTATTTTGGAGAGGGGTATTAGAATATTTTTTTATTCATGAAGTAGAAATGATTCATTGTAGCACGCATCTTTGTCATTCTGAACACCTGAGGAGAAACAACAGTCATTTCTTCACTCAGGCTATTATTTTCCACTGTGTAATTCTAGGGTTTAATTATAAACACTGTGAATCTGCAGCTGACATACACCGAGCCACAGCAACCTGCAGGCCTCCCGCTTGTTTGTCTGTTTAATGAAAGCGTTTTCTTTGTGCACGCAGGTTCTCTGGGCAGGTCATTACTGTGATTATCACCGGTGTTGATACAAGCTGATGACACAAATCACAAGAACAACCATGTAGAAGTGCAGGGTGGTCTGAGAGGAGAGGAGTGCACATGAGGCAGTTTATAGGAATTCAGATAATCCAGCAGATTTAATGAGTCCGAGAAATGTGGAGAATTGCTCAACACCAGAGAAAACCCATGGAGAGGCTGTCTCTGGGCTGCTACATAATACTTAACCAGTGAAAAATGACAACTTTAGGTTTGGAGAGGTGGGATGAAGGTACACACATGAAAGTACCATTTGAACCACAGTTTCCTTATTTTATTAAATTAGCTCTCCATGCTTGCTGCTGGTGACTTGATTTTGGTCTTAAAATACAAACGCTGAACGTTAGGAGACCATTAAGTTAAACCACCACAACAGTACATAGCTGTCCTGTGTTTTTATTCATGTGCATAAACAGTAAGTTTTATTTTGTGTCTATTTGACATTTTTTTCCCTGAGTGGGCTGTTATTTCACAAGAGAGGAAAAGTTGGCATGAGGAAGCCAATTACAGCGCCCAGGTGCCGCCGCTTCGTTTGGCTCCTTTCACAAACACAGAGACTGGATCAATAAGAGAAGTTTGTATCGCTGAAAAACTAAAATAAAAGTGTCTAAAGAACAACACTCCCTTTCTACTCTTTAGCTGATAAGTGTTCTCCAATTAAACAAAGAGAGGTCTACCTTCTCCCTACCTCCTGTGAGTACCAAGTCTTTGCTTTTTTTCTGTTTTTACAGAGGGGGTTTGAACATGGTTAAATAATTACCAAGACAAAATTAATCTCAAGAAGGTCACAGAGCTGCTGCAGAAAGAAGTGTGACCCAACTTTGAGAGGTTTGAAGCAGCTGGTATGAGGCTCAGCATTTTTAGGAGGCCAATTGGAAAATGGCGGATTTGTGTTCTTTGTTTTGGGAGCGAGCTGCTGCCCCCGATGGAGCAGTTCACCTATCCGAGAGTCTTCTTTATTAGTGAGGATGGAATGGAGTCTGTGATTGGGGTCCTGATCTGATGTGGTGAAGCTGAGCCGAAAGATGAAGCTGTGAGTTTATGCTCAAACCCTCATTCATGGTTAGGACTTGTGGGTAATGACCGCAATACAAGCAGCTGAAATGAGCTTCCTCTGCAGAGTGGCTGGACTCACTCTCAGGACAGGGTGAGGAGAGAGGAAGTTCTGGATCTCTGCCCCAGATGTCCTCATGAGCGGCCCCAGAAAGGTGGCAGATAGATGGAACTTCAGACTGGGAAGAAAACCTATGTAAAACAAGTGTTGACTGATTAAATAGCAAAAATGAAAACCTGACAGTATTTGTTTCAACAATGAAAATTCCTAAATAATTTGTGCTCAAATTAGCAAAAGGAAATATGTTAAAAACTCAGAGGACAATTGTACAGATGGTGAAGTGTATATGTGCTAAAGCGTCACAGATCAGTGTTATCTTTACAGACAATTAGAATATTTCCTTGCAGGCTTGCATCTCCAACTATTTGCTAACAGTTGCAGCCCAGTGAGCTGCAGCCTTAGAGCTCTTCTTCTAAACCAGGCATGGCAAATGCTGCCCAGAGGCCATTTGTGGCCCCGGCTGCTTGTGTAGAAAAGTAGAAATGTATCTCTCCGGCAACGTCTGAGTATGTTCACATATGTGCTCATAAAAGGCCTCTTTTTGAGAAGTACAAATTAAAAAAATCACAATAAAATAGTTTGTTTCAGTTTACAAAAATCTATTTTTTGTGGCCCACGAAGACTTAACTTTTTATTTTTGGCTCTTGTCTTGAAAAGTTTGGACACTCTATTGTAAATGAAGAGGTTTGTGAATTTTGATGTTACCCAAATTGTACTGAAAACATTCACAAAAAGAACAATTTTTGCATTAAACCAATGCTGACAGTAACCGGTCCTCCACAGATGAGTCAGTGTCATATTTAACATATTTTAGGATGATTCCTGGTAAAGGGAATGATGCCAAAACCAGAAACAGTCTGAAACCAAAACTGAGCCAGAACTGAACACTAGCGTGTGACCCTCAGAGGTAAACACTTCCTAACTCTGCATCTCATCCAGAAAAACACATTACTCTGAGTTGCACCAGCTCCTGTCTGGCAAACCTCCACTTTATGTGTGAGCTCGGTCTCCCGGGTCCATGAAAGAACTCTTAGTTGTTTCAAAATGCTGGAGAGAAACTTTTGTTAAAGGTAGCTTTTAGCTTTTATGCTGTGAGCTGAGAGATCTGAGAACTACAGGAACTGTTGACAACATAACATTTCCATATTTCCTAGTTGTGACAACAAAGCTCAGCGGCCATTATTTATTCTACTGTAATACTTTAATAGCTTGAATTCAGGTTTTTATGTAGTTAGTTTGCTTCTTCTGCCTCCCATTTGTGTGGGCTTTATTGAAATGCAAATGTAGAATCTGGACTTCACTATGAATTGCTAATGCTCAGCTGATTGTTGCAGTAACACATTGTACTTCGTGTTTATGGACTTAGTGCAGTCTAATTCCTTTTAATTCTTTTCTTAGATTGTTGTAGTTGAACACAACAAAGACTGTCCCTGTAGCTGTCCAGGAGTTGCCTGAGGACGGGCCAACCTTGTTGGAGGGCAGCTGTTTCTCTTCTAGCTGGGTGGAAACGTTTATATTCCCTGGTCATGTTTAGGCTTTTATAAAGCCAAGCCTCAGAAACAACAGAAAAACGCTCACATTTAATTTATATCTGCTAATTAGCTGACACCCTCACATGTCTGGTTAGAGAACGTACGGATGTACGTTTTGCTGATAGTTGATATTGGAAGTGCTTCAGCACACGGGAGTGCTGTGGTCATTCATGTATCCAAATCCATCCTTTTCACATTAGCTATTTTTTCCCACCAGGAACTGACGTCAAGTAGAAAAGTCTGGAAGTGGCGACTGTGGGATATTTATGTTGATAAGATTGGGCAAGAAAAAAAAAAGTTAGAAACTGTTGCATCAAAATAATAAGATTTCAGATGTAATTGACATCATGACCAGAAAAAGGAGAAATAACAAACGGGAGACTATAATGAAGCAAAATGATCTACCTTTTTATAAAATGTCTTTTGCCTGGAATTGTTTTTCCAACCAGGAGAACATTGTTTACATGGCAATTAAAGCTATATTGGCAAACTTGCAAAACAAACTAGCTTAAAATATTATTTTCACTCCTCTTAAGAACATCCTAACATATTATGGCTATAAATAGACTCACCTGCACTTTATTAGGTCCACCTGTCCAACTGCTCGTTAATGCAAATTAATAATCAGCCAATCACATGGTGGCAACACAAGGCATGTTGACATGGTCAAGAGGATCCGCTGCAGTTCAAACCGAGCTTCAGAATTGAGAAGAAAGGTGATGTAAGGGACTTTGAATGTAGCATGGTAGTTGGTGCCAGGCGGGTTGGTCTGAGTATTTCAGAAACTGCTGGTCTTCTGGGATTGTCACACACAACAATCTTTAGGGTTTATAGAGCATGGTCTGAAAAGAGAAAACATCCAGTGAGCGGCAGTTCTGTGAGCGAAAATGCCTTGTTGATGCCAGAGGTCAGAGGAGAATGGCCAGACTGGATCAAAATGAAAGGCAACAATAACTCAAATAACCACTCATTACAACCAAGGTATGCAGAAGAGCATCTCTGAATCCAGAACACGTCGAACCTTGGGGCAGATGGGCTACAGCTGCAGAAGACCACACTGACACATCTGCAGCAACTGTGTGATGCTACCATGTCAATGTGGGCCAAAATCTCTGAGGAATGTTTCCAGTGTTGTGCTGAATCTATGCCACGAAGGATTAAGGCCATTCTGAAGGCAAAAGGCGGTCCAACCCAGTACTAGCAAGGTTTAATAAAAGGGCCCATGAGTGTGTGTAAAAAAATAAAAATAAAAATAAATGAAGTGGTTCTCACATTTGCCTACAGACATCAGCCACACAGCTCAGTCTAAAACCAACCATTGGACCATCCGGATGTCGGTCTGGCTGAACCACCGCTCTTCTGCATTTTCTTGGGTCCTCCATTCACAACACACTCACGTATGTAGCAACAGAGCACCACGGGTGTGAGAGGTTCTCCACTCTTCAATATTAGAGAAGGAAAAACAGCCAGCTGCTACCGCTTCAACTTTAGGATACACTACCAGAGTCCCAAAAAGAAAAACACAATTTGAAGTCAATAAAATATGTTTGGACCTAGAAAACGGTGACTGGTGTTTAGTGCTTTCTCATTTCCTCTGACAGTGTGGGTTGTATGTGTTTGTTTTTAAAAGTTAGCTTGTTTCGCTGTTTCAGCTTTAATTATGAGAATCTCTTCTTCACTGAAAGTAAGTGGAACTTTTTTCACAAATGAAGCAGAAAAAGTCCCATTAGTCATCACACACTAGTGAAATTATGTCTGCACAATTGATCTGTCCCCATGGGGAGCAGTGAGCTGCAGCAGTGGCTGCGCTCGGGAACTATAGAGCTCCGGGAGTTGACGTCACTTCTCCCGGCATGCAACAGTTCAAATCGAAACGGCGCCATATTGGCAGGCAGAAGCCCGCAGCTGGACTATTTGTTATTGTCAGAAAACTCAGTCAAACGGGAAATATGGTAGATTCCTGTTGTGCCCCAGGATGCAGAACAGACGCGGACGACATAAGGAATGAGCCATCTACAGGATTCCCCAAGATCCGGAGCGCCGCAAACGTTGGATCATTGTAATGAAACGCGCTAGTGACTGGGCTAAAATGAAACTGTGGGATCCCGAGAGTAAAGGTTTTCACTTATGCAGCGACCACTTCATATCAGGTACTTAAACCAACGTTTCCTCAACTGTGTATGGTATTTTTAAAATGCTTTTATTACGATTCTTAGTGGGCTTCCTAAACTTATTTTGGCGTGGCTTTTTCTGTCTTATTACTCATAACAACAAGTAAACGTCACGTAAAACATTGCCTCGTGATTTCTGCGTGCTGCCGTGTACGTCTTTTACGATCACAGCAATTAACCGGCTAAGCTGTATTTAATTTTTAAGCAATGGTTGATCAGTTGTCAGATCACACATAAAAAGCACTTTGGATTGCTATTATTCGTCTCACCGAGACAGATCTCAGACAGATCCTGAGACGCTCCTGGCTGACATATTTATTTTATTCACGGAAAAAAATCAAACTAGTGATTTCTCTTGGAGTTCAGTTTATACATTCAAACAGCACAGCACTCTTTTTAAACTACTTACGTGTAAATCTGTTATTTGTCCATCCATCCATTTTCATCCGCGTATCCGGAGTCGGGTTACGGGGGCAGTAGCGTCGAGAGGCCCAGACTTCCCCCTCCCCAGCCACTTGGGCCAGCTCCTCCGGGGAAATTTCAAGGGGTTCCCTGGCCAGGTCCGGTAAGAAGTCCGCTCCGACAGCTTCTGGCGTTTTTAAAAAGTATCCCAGGGGCACGGTAAGGGTCGGAGATGTTTAGTCTATTTAATTTCTGACTATATAAAACGATTTCTTCGGTTTTAAAGTGTGAAGTAAACTCCGACGAAGTAAAATCCAAGCCGATCCCGTTCACGTTCGTGTTTGTTTAGCTTTTTTTTTTTACCTGCCAATATGGCGTTTACTAACTGAGAGTCACGTGGGGTCCGGAGCTCAATTTGGTGGTTTCATCCCCCATTCCAACCCCTTAGAACTGAGTGTCAAGCATTGGGTCTCATTTTTAAAGCCTTTGGTATGACCTGACTGAGATTTGAACTTGCTGACCGGGAATTAAACCCAGGCTGCGCTGGTGAAGGTGCTGACTCTTAACCACGAGACCACCAAGGAGGATCAGGACTACATCATGCTAAGCCTACCCACTGGTGCTGTTGTTCTGTGGCAAGTAAAGGTAAGAAATTACAGCAATGATCGGTTGTAACACAAACTCTGTACATTTTACTTTAAAACACATTTTCAAGAAATTCTGAGTCAATATTAATGTATCTTGTCATTAATTTCTTATTTGACTGATAATCTGGCAGAAACATGACAATAATCCTGTATGGAGTACCCGAGGCTGCAAGATGTTATATAATTCAGTTCAAACGGTGTCATCTGAAACTGATAGTGATGTAAAAAAGTTTAGCATGAACATTCGTTATTATTATTATTATTTTTGTTTTGGACTGGATTTGTTATTAGAGTAGAAAATACATTGTTATCCATTTTACTGTCAGCTATGCCTTACCCACAACTCCAGCAGAAACCACTTTATCTGTCCCTTATATGTGCTACCAGATTCTGAGGAAAAGATTTATTGAAACTTGCAGGGAAACCACAGATGCAGAGAAATGTTGCTGGAACTATTTAAAAACAAATTTCATGCTCTTCGGGTGTCATTGTCGGGAAGAGAAAATCCAGGAAAATCGCTGGTTTAATGACTTGATCTATTTTCCTTTTGTTTTTAGAAACTACCAGAGCAGCAAGAACAAACAACCTCACCGTGAAATATATCCAGTAAATGTTTCTCTGTTTTCACCCAGTTTCATCGGAGCACACATTCTTCCCTCTTCATAACTGAGTTTTGATGCTCTTCTGTGCATCAGCGCGTGTGCGTCAGAATGTGTTAAACCCTTGTTTTTACGAAATTAAGCAACGGGACAAGAGGGGAAAGGATGGGGTTGACTCATCATGCCTCTGCCTGTTTGTCATTAAGTCGTGAGAAACCAGTAACAGTAGGAAAAAACTGTTTCGTAACGTGTTGTATATGAACTGATCCCTGCCAATTCACTTTTACAACTCAACAAAACCGTGTTACAGGCAGAATTCTTTGGCACAAATGACCTAAATTCACCTCTAGATTTTGTGCATGTGTGACAAGTTTTTTAAAAGAACACAGAGAAAGCTTTTGTTCATGTCACTCCTCTAAAATGAAGTGGTTTGAAAGTTTTATGGGTAGAACAAAGAAGACAAGAACAATCTGTTATAGCAGGTGGGATTGACTTTATTTGTCAGATAACAGTGTTTCCATTATTTCTTTATCTCCTGGGGCAAATCATTACCAATTAAACAAATAGATTGTGAAATCAGCTGCTGTGTTTGTGGACTTTTTTTGCACAGAGACAGAGCGGAAGCGGGTGTTCTGTGACAGTAAACATCATTATTAGTCAGGGGCTGAAGTGCTGTAGATGCTGCCTTTTCTGTGGGTTTACAGATGTGTGGAGCAGCCGGGGTTACTATTTATAGCTCCCAGTGCAAACTAAAGGTAAAAAGAGGCTCTCTGCATCGGTAATTACTGCAGAATGTGGCATCTGGGCCAGGTGTAAATCCTTGGATGTGGCCTTCATTACCGAGGATGCTGGAGGACCACAGCTCAGAAGCAGGGAGGATAATGACAGAGTGGGATTAACCCTACTTCCAACTTTCTTTGCTCCCCTTCCTCCAAGCCCTCCATGCACAAGCGCCAGCAGCCCTCCCCGTACCATTTCAGCTCTCAAAGGAGGTCCTAGTTGCAGACAAAAGCTTGCCGACGGGGGTTTTGATCATGCTGGGATGTGGTGCTGTGTGACAGGCCTCAGACACAGATATTTAGTTTCCTACTCAAAGAACTGCAACTCGGGGGATTAGTGGGAAAACTTCTTAGAACTGAAGTTGAAGTATTTTACTATATTGTAACCAGCCGTAACCTCCATCTCCCATTCAGAAATAGACCTTGATGCTTGACTGTGTTTGTATGTGAAAGAAATTGGTTTTACGTGTGTGTGCGTGCGTGAGTGTGTGTGTGTGTGTGTGTGTGTGTGTGTGTGTGTGTGTGTGTGTGTGTGTGTGTGTGTTCCTATTATTAAAAAAGGCAGAAAATGTTTCATCTTCTTTCATTTTGCTCTGGTACTTATGCTTTCCCCCCTCTTCTCAAACCCAGGCGGAGGTTTACTCTAAGTTGTGAATCAGCCAGCCCTTTCTATCTAAAAGTACATTTTCAAGGATATAAAAGGAGGGATTAGAGGCTATTTGGTGTGGAAAATGTTGTTGAAAGTCCACTTGAACACATCTTAAAAACTCTCCTCCAAAACGAGATAAAATAAATAAAAACAAGTCGAGAATCTGGGCCCGGGAGGATCTTAAAAGCAGTGACTGGATTTTCTAGTGAGCATGTTACTCATGAAATGTTACATAAAAACATGCAAGATTGAGTTGTCATTATTGGCAGGGTTGTGCTTGTGTTACCCGCTGCAGTGAACGACCAGAACGTTTTTACTTGAAGTAAGCAGGAAGTGTTTTAGGTTTTTAATTATTTACTTGCAAACTAACTGCAAAACTAAATGTAACTAGACACAAATGAGTGTTGCTCTTGAAGTGAAACTGTTATTATGGATGAGTTTAGAGACTGGGTTTACAGGTGTTTTCAGTTTACTTTACAAATACCTGAAATGTGGTCTGACTTGTCTGGATTACTCTGAGCAAGTGTTGAGATAGAAAGACAAACAATTACATGAACTTTGCCAGGCAAGCCAGAGTGTGAGAAAATCACAACATTAGGTCATTTTAGTCTTTTCTAAACTCAGTTATAAATAAATTGAACATATAAAGAAAGAGAGAGAGAGAGAGAGAGAGCGAGAGAGAGACAGTGAATAGGAGAGAGGGAAATCAGTGGATCCTGACAAAGGTGGAATAGAGCTCCGGACGTCATGTGACTCTCGGAGAGTAGACGCCATGTTGGCAGGCAACAAAGGTAAACAAAATGAATGGGATCGGCTTGTATTTTACTCTGAGTTTACTTCAGACTTTAAAACCAATTCAATCATTTTATATAGTCAGAAATTAAATAGACTAAACATCTCCGACCCTTACCGTGCTCCTGGGATACTTTTTAAAAACGCCAGAAGCTGTCAGAGCAGACCTCTTACCGGATTTGAGATACCCTGACATTTTAATTTCCTTGTTAATTTTCCCTTGTCCTACGTCTGGAGCATGTGAGAAGTTTAAATAGAGTGCTGTGCTGTTTGAATGTACAAACTGAACGCCAAGAGAAATCACTAGTCTGATTTTTTTCCGTGAATAAAATAAATATGTCAGGCAGGAGCGTCTCAGGATCTGTCTGAGATCTGTCTCGGTGAGACAGATAATAGCAATCTAAAGTGCTTTTTATGTGTGATCTGACAATTGATCAACCATTGCTTAAAAATGAAATACAGCTTAGCCGGTTAATTGCTGTGATCATAAAAAACGTAAACGGCAGCACGCAGAAATCACGAGGCAACATTTGACATGATGTTTACTTGCTGCTATGAGTAATAAGACAGAAAAAGCCACGGCAAAATAAGTTTAGGAAGCCCACTAAGATCTTAAAATGAACCCTGAAGTTGACTGGCAGCCAATGAAGCTGGAGGAGAAGTGGGGTGATGTGGGTGTGTTTGGAGCATTTAAATTAAATACCATATACAGTTGAGGAAACGTTGGTTTAAGTACCTGATATGAAGTGGTTGCTGCAGAAGTGAAAACCTTTACTCTCGGGATCCCACAGCTTCATTTTAGCCTGGAGGCTAGTGCGTTTCATTGCGATGATCCGACGTTTGCAGCGTTCTGGATCTTGGGGAATCCCGTAGAAGGCTCCTCCCTTATCTCGTCCGCGTCTATTCTGGCATCCTGGGGCACAACAAGAATCTACCATATTTTCTGTTTGATTGAGTTTTCTGACAATAACAAATAGCCTAGCTGCGGGCTGCTGCCTGCCAAGATGGCGCAGTTCGATTTGAACTGTTGCATGCTGGGAGACGTGACGTCAACTCCCGGAGCTCTATAGGTAGGGAGAGCAGAACAAGGAGAGGGTGATGAAGGTCACACCAAAACCCGCTTGAACAAGTGAGTTTTCAGCTGCTTTTTAAAGGAGACCACTGAGTCCTCTTATCTCAGGCTCAGGGGGAGAGAGGTCCAGAGTCTGGGGGCCACAGCAGCAAATTATTTGTCACCTTTGGTCTTTAGCCTGGTGCTGCACAACCAGTAGGCTTTGAACACTGGACCTCAGGGACCTGCTGGGGGTGTAGGGACTAAGGAGATCACCAATGCATGATGGTGCTTGTCCATGTAAGGCCCTATAGACCAGAACCAGGATCTTGAAATGAACCCTAAGTTGACTGGCAGCCAGTGAAGCTGGAGGAGAAGTGGGGTGATGTGGGTGTGTTTGGAGGATAATTTTCAAATCAACTCACTTCATCTTCATCACAAAAAAAAATCTGCGTTCTATACTTACTCTCTGATCATCCTCTATCTTGGATTGATGTCCAGTCCTGTCAGGAGTAAACATTGATTTTACAACCTAACAGTGTTTAGAAAGATACACAATTAATTCAATGTTAATTATTTTTAAACTGTTTCATACTAAAACATACTTTAAAATAGCTAAAATATCGATTTGAGTTCAATAGAATTCTAAATGTGACCCTGCATGGATAAGCAGGTAACGAAAATGGATGGATGATAGATGGTAGATGGATTTTATATATGAAATAATAAAGATAAGTCAGAGAAAAATAATCATCTCCAAATTAAATATTTAGTTAGTAAAATAAATATTTATTTTAAAAGCAAAATTTTTAGTTCTGACCTAAATATTTTGTTTGTAAAATTAATTTTAACTCTAAATTAAATATTTAGCTAATGATAGACTACCCAAACTACTGCTGTTAAATTATGACTCTTTGACTTTACAAAAGGCATCCCATACAGCCCTAGAGTGAAAAATCAAGATATCAAGACATGCATTTTAGCTCCCTGAGGGAACATTTTGGACTCATGTACTATCAAGGGAGATGCGAAGGTAACTATGTGTTACTTCACATGAGCCTGCAAGAAACATGTATGTAACATGTGTATAAAAAGTACAAATAAGTACTCATTATTCTAGTTGTTATGGTACAATATCAGGGTCAAACAAAATCAGAAGGTGTTTTTTTCCTTCTTTTTAGGCTGCAGCTGTAACCAAAAGTCCGTACACTCTGGTGACCTTGAGTTGAAACTTGGACAGAATGATAGATGAGCACCCGGGTAGCCCATGGGTATTGTCACGTACCTTTGCAAGGTTAAGGGTTCAACTCTCTGTCAGGGTGACCTCAGCGCATAGAAAAGAAAACATATAAATGGTGGTCTGATATTTTAGATTAACACGTTGTGGAACAAGGACATTCTGATGAGCCATAAATGAGTGGATAAAACAATATGAAAGAGACTTCTTGTAGATGTTATTGTGCCTTTTGTTCTGGTATTCTAGGTTACAGGAATGCCATCAACTTTTGAAAATCAGGCTCCAATATCTAAAATTTCACTTCATGAGGCATTATTTTATAAAATTTTATACTGTCATCATTTTTGCATGGGCTGTTTTGGTGATTTCAAAGTGTAAATGTTATTTTACAGCAGAAAACAAATAAACGTAGCAGGGAGAATGAAAATATGGACTCGAGCCATTGAGAAAGGGATAAAATGGTCTTTTAATCCCCCAAACCAGTTCACACATAATACTGGAGTGTGTCCAATTTAAGTCTGGTTTATGCGTCTTCATCAGCTCCACAAGGGAGAGATGCACACGCGTTGATGGAGACGTTTTGCTCTCTGATGTCTCCGTCACCTGGTGGATGTTGCAAAGCAATTCCAGGACAACAGAGGGCGTAGCTCTGTATAGTATCCTGTAATGTATCCAGTCCAAGATATTGTATACCATTGTGTTTATACTGTGTTTTTTTGTATTCCGCTTAACTCAGGCTCAGGGGGAGAGAGGTCCAGTATTCCGGATACTTTTTAACACGGATACATTTGTCCCTCATTATCCTCCACATTGTTATGCGCTCACCACCTCTAAACCCACATTTCACGCCATGTCTACCAACTAAATGCTAGCTGCGTATCTTTTTACTCCTCCAGTCACGGATGAATAAACGTTCCAATTTTTGGAGTTTTTCTGAGAGGTATTCTTCAAGCTGCTTCATGTTTGTTGCGAGATATCATCTGCTCTCTTTATCTTTTTGAGGGCGTAATGGCGGCGCTGTTGACTAATTTAAAGGAAGCAGCGTCCTGACCAATCACAAGCTAGCATTCTTTTTCCAGGAACACCATTGTTGTGGATGAATCTGCTCCATGCAACTGCTGGCTGATAGGACTGACCAGATACATTCAATGGCAGGTTATTCAAGATAACTTAATACAGTCAGTAAAAAACATGACATCCCCCAGCTCACCCCACATCCTCATTCCTACATGAACCCATGAAATAAACCTTTTATGTACCATAACATAACACACGCACACCTGAAGCTCCTGAGAGACGCCTTCACTTCGCTGGATGATTAACTCAACTTGGATATCACCTATCAGTTCACCTCGTTTGCTGCTACCAACCTGGTTTCTTCACTGTCCACTCGTCTCTCAGCGTTCTCCTCTGGTCTTCCCACTCCAGGCTGCCCACCCTCCCTCCTGGATCACCATTACCCTTCATGCTCAGCTCCCTCCTCATTTGGACTCCAAGCTCATCAGCCTCCAGTAAGCCTCCTGCCCTCCCCAGACCGGTCACTCCTCCCTCTCTCACGAGGTCTCACCTCCAACCTGTAAGTTCCATCAGATCCAACATTCAGATTTCCGAGTGCCAGACCTAACTCTCCCTGTTCCTACAGGATTCTCCACACCTGAACCTCGCTTCTCTGCCGAATACTGCTAGACTTCCTAGCAGCTCCTTCTGTTCTCCTTTTCTAATAAATTATTGTTTGCGATCTTCTTTGACTCTGTGGACTGATTCTGTATGTCGTGGGTTAGGCATCTACCACACAACATGACAGAATCATCCAGCCAGAATCCTAACCTCAGTACCGAATCAGTTCCACCTGTTATCACCGAAACCTTATCACAACACAGTTTAGCCCTTCATTCCCTCACCAAACAACTGTCAGACGCTAACCAGACTCTGTTTCAGTTGGGTGCGATGGTTAAACAATTAAGTGAACAGCTCACCAATCCGGAACCCTCTGCTCCTCCAGCTCCAAGTCCGCCCGGACCCGTTACCTCGGCACCATCCATCCCGCCCAACTTCCGGGTTGCCTTGTCTCCTCCCCCCGAGACGTTCGACGGAGATCGAAACGTTTGTAGAGGTTTCCTCCTCCAGTGTAACTTGGCTTTCCAACGCTCCCCGGAGTCTTTTGCAACCGACGCAGCCAAGATTTCCTACATTGTCGGATTACTGCGCGGCAAGGCCCTCAGGTGGGCAGAAGCCAAGAGCCGCTCTCCGAACTTCCTTGCGGGCCCATTTACTGAGTTTTTATCCGAGTTTAACTTGACATTTGACAAATCCGAGCCCGCCTCAGAGCTAGCAAAACGGCTGTGGAACCTCCGCCAAGGCAAGCAATCAGTGGCTGACTTCGCCATCGAGTTTAGGACCCTGGCATCGGCTTCCACTCTCGACGAGGATTCATTAAAAGGGGCGTTTTCACAAGCCTTAAACGAGCGCCTCCAAGACCAGCTGGCTTTCTGCCAGGAACCCACAAACCTGGAGGACTTGATAATGCTCTGCAACCGGATTGAGAGGAGACTGAATGACCGTCATAAAGGTAACAATTCGTTTTTTCATCTTCAGACCCATACTCAGTCCAGGGCGGCCCAACCAGCACCATCCTCTCTCCCCAGCGAACCCATGCAGTTGGGCCGGGCTAGACTAAGCCAGGAGGAACGAGATAAAAGAATGAGATCTGGTCTTTGTTTGTACTGTGGCCTAGCTGGCCATTT
>SSNQ01034660.1:202656-231423 GCA_006942095.1 Nothobranchius kuhntae
AGCTCACCCCACATCCTCATTCCTACATGAACCCATGAAATAAACCTTTTATGTACCATAACATAACACACGCACACACCCACAGTAATGCCCGTCAGCTGATGTCATTGCTGAGTACTCACCTGACACATTAAGAACTGATCCACACAGATATGGTATTTGAATCGTGCACTCAGCAGGAATAATCCTGGTACATATTATATAACATAATCTCTGCGCATCTCTTTGTCTTATTCTGGTGGTTGATTCAAATTCAAATGTAGTGCAGAGTTTTAACCTGAAGAGGGTATTACATTTGAAAAAAGATGCTGTAGGAAACTAGGAGTCTTAGCACACCTCTGTTGTTGCTTGGCTTCCCGGGGCTGGAGGTTAGGAGGGAGATCTGGCCGTCTGGTTGGGGTCTGGGATGGTGGGATGCTTTGCTCAGCATTGGGCGGGGTTGCCTGCTCATCATCACACCAGCAGAAAGGGGCAATCTCTGGGAACCAGTAATGGTTCTACCCATTGTGCAGCAGTACCGGGACCAGAGTAAATAGGGTGTGTATGGGGAGCGTGAGTGGGTGTCTAGCGGTCATTTCTTTAAGTCTTAGGTTGTATGTGTATGTGTGAGCATGAGGGAGGGAGTGTGTGACTGTGTTTGTGTATGACTGTATATGTCGGGTGGGGTCTTGGACTACTCCCTTCTCTTGGGACTCTTGTGCTACTAGACACCCCCCCCCCCCCCCCCCCCCCCCCCCTGCCACATTTGGTGTGGAGTGCGGTGCCTTGGTCTGCCTGAGTGCTCGTGGCTCCCGGGTCAGGGGGTTTAAGATTTCTAGAGTCTGCCTGATCGATACTGGTGGCTGCCTGGTGGGATCTGAGTCCCTGGGCTCTATTGGGTCCCCGGCGGGGCTGGTCGCCCCTGGGTCGCTGGGTTCTGGGCTTGGCCGAATTGGAGGTGGTAGGCTGCGAGCGAGCATGTGGGCTTGCCGCTGATATCTCCCGGGACTCTGCCGGCTGCTGGTTGTGGCCCCCCGGGGCAATCCTCTGCGCCTCTCGAGAGGGGGCAGGGGCTTTTCTGGTTGCAGTCTCTCTGGGTTCACTGCGCTCTGGGGCAGCTCCTGGATCTCTGGGACTTGGAGCCCCCTCCATCTTCTACAAATCTTTGGGGGGCAGATCTGTGGCCCCTCACACTCTATTGGATGGTTGTTGACGATTGTTTGTTTTTGTGGACCCCCCCCCCCTTGTCTCTTCCTTTCTCTTTCACCTCTGTCTCCATGTCTGGTCGGAATTACAAAGCATTAAAAAAATAATAAAGTTTTAAGTATCAGGTGTGACATTAAAAGCAGACGCTTTGATGCTCCACCTGAGAGTAAATCAGTAAAGCTTGTCACCAGCATTCAGACTTCAATTCTGTTTGCTTCACAGCCAGACAGGACAGGGAAATGAATAAAATAAATAAATAAATAAATAAAAGATGCTTAAAATGCAAAAATACATATAGGCTACTACACGTCTACCGCACGATTCTTCTCCAGCCTTCAGAGAGTACAGACGCTTTTTTCCTCAGCTCCCTTATCTGCTTACCCAAGGCTCTTGTCCTGTCAGCCTACAGAGCACTTCTCTGCATTTCTCCTGAAACCACTACTCTTTTTTGGAAATATGGACTTAATTAACTGGTCATTCAACGCGATTGATAAAATTTTTTCTACGATGAGAACGGAGAAGGGGGCTCCCACCTGTCCCGAGGGGACATCTGATGCCAAAGCAGCCTCTCAAGGCTGCTTCAACACACCCCCACGAAAGGAGGAATGCTGACAGATGCTGTGTCCTGACCTTCCACCCCTGCCTTCAGATTGTGACTTTTGCTCGAGGTCAGCGACCTGCGGAAAACTCAGTGTGCTCTCTGTTCCTTATCTCTCCCTCCCACCTGTCTGCAGCTGGTTGATGCGCCGTACTGGCAGCTCCCGATTGGAGGCTTCAGGATCCCGCCCAGCCCCGCCTCCCCATCGGACTCTGATGTTTTGTATCTGTGCTGTTTGTGCTTTTATGTTGAGGAGTTTTTTTTTTTTGTATAATAGAGTTACTCCCCGCCGGGTCTAACTCTGCTATGCCTTTTTTTTACCTTACCCCCAATTATCCTCATGTAACACCCTTTTCATCTATCTATTAAGGTAGCGCGACTCCTGTTGCGAATGACCACAGTCACCAATTCTTGTCATGTGTCCTACCCATGTATGTCTGATCTCTGAATTGTGTGCACTGAAACTCAATTTCGTTTCTCTGTATGTCCTGCACATGTGGTAGAAATGACAATAAAAATGACTTTGACTTTTGACTTTGACTATTAGACACTCATTTATACAAGTTAACATTCTATAAACTTTGTTTCACTTCTCAAATATCACTGTGTGTGTGTCTCCTATCTGATATATTTAACTGAACATTTTTTATCATAACCACCAACGATTTCTAAAGGAAAATCACGAAGATTAACAAGGCTGCCCAAATGTTTGCATCCCACTGTAGGTGAAATATTATCTCACAAATGTAAATCAGAAGCATACGTTTTCACTTTTGTATCATCTGCAGAGTTGTCACCCTAAATTGATGAAGGAATTTTGATTCTGGAAGCTGTGATGATTTTTAGCTGCATAAATGACGTGCCTTCACCTACAGCTGTAATCATTCATTCATTTTATTTCTGGCCTAAATTTTCCATTTCACTCGTTATTTCTTTAATTCCTTAGCTGAAACAAATGTGACACCTGACAAACGAGTCTAATATTTACACTGTTAAATATGTTGGATTCTCAAATGCCTGCTTTGTTTTACTCCCCCCACCTAGCAGTAATGTTATCAAGCTGTTTCACACTGCTCCATGCTAACACTTGCATTTCAGGCTGTTAATTGCATGATATTTTCTTCATGTTTGTAGTTCAGAAGCTCACTTGGTGGTACCTGCCAAGGTGGGAGGTTCAGTTGACAGCTTTGGGTGGGAGGTTCAGTTGACAGCTTTGTAATCTGTGCCAAAAATACAACAACACACGCAGAGATCATGATGGGGTGAGTGTGTAAAGCTTTATGGAAATGCCAAGAGTACAACGCAGAATGAGAGGGGATCTGAAAAGGTCGTCCACTATCTCCTCGCTTAATGTGCAATGAAGCTCGTGGTTAGCAGCTTCACTGCAAACAAAGGGCCTGTCTGTTGGGATTCGATTGAGACTTCACATCGGTGGGAGCTTCCCGACAGTCACAAAAGACACTGCTTATAGGAAGCAAAAAAATGCCCATCAAAAACACAATAATATTGTGCGGGGACAAATTATAGCCTTGAAATGGCACATGCATCTGTCAGTTTAGCGTTTGAAATCTGGAAACGGATCCTGAAGTTGAAGCTTTTCTAATCTAGTTTCTTTATGCATATTTTATTTGAAGGGACAGCATGCAGACAGGTTGGACATTTGGGCATAAGATAAAATGTCGGCTCTGCCAGTTTCTTTAAAATTAATGTGCAGCCAGTTTTTTTGTACATCTCTACTGACACAAGGTGTGGGTGTGTTTGTTTCAGTAAGCCTTACTGTAAACCTTCAGGGGAAATGGCAGGAATACTGTGTTAAATTGGCCAAATCTGTGGGCAATTATTTGGGCTGCAGAGGGCAGAGCTTAAGGGTGCAGTAAGGCCAGCTGTCATACAGACGTGTACTGACAGAGAGAGAAAAATCAATGGCTGTAATTGCTCAATAACAGTCCTTCAGTGGAGGTGTGGAGAGAAGGAACGTGGCTCACTGCAGACACAGACATGTTTAGTGTATCCAAGCTGTTTTATTATCTACTAGTTGAGGTTAAACTGCAGCTCTTTAAATGCAGCTCTTTTCTGAGGTCTCGTGTGAACTTAAGGGACCAGTTAAAACACATTTCCTGGTTTTAATTACTTTCTGTTTTTGCTGGCTATCAAGAGATTTGCTCTAAATGTTTTAGGCAGCATAAACATCATAATCTAGAAGAGTTTTTCTAAAGACCGGAATACCTGTAAACTCATTTTTTTATTAGTATTGATAATGTGCACTAAACAATTAATCTGATCCATCTGAGTGCCGGTTGGTTTTGTCAATAAGTTGCCATTTCAAGATTTTAACTGGCATTGGACAATACAAAAAACCTTTATCAGTCCAAATAAACCCAGACAGTAGAATGTGTTTGTTTTTATTTACACATTTATACATTTTTGACATTTGATTAGTTTAAAATTGTTTGAGAGACATACAGAATAGTGCATAATCATACGATACTCTGACCAGCCCTTTAGTGGAGCACATTTCCATCAATGTTCCATCAAAATACCTAAAGAAACTCAATAAACATTTGAAATTTAAAATAAAAAAGGAAATACTATTATGTTTGTGGCAAATTAATTGAATGGCAAATAAATATTTTCTTTTATAATTGTTGCTTTTTTGTGATGACCGAAGGATGCACTGTTGATGCATCGATTAAAGAGGACAGATTTTGCTAAACTCATTTTTTCTTTGCATGCTGCCACATGGGTCTCTACTACCTCTATAAACGTGCCATATGTGAAAACTCTGTCCATCTGTTTTCTGTCACTGTTTGGTTTAAGGAGTTACATGCCTAAAACAAGCTATTTAAAAAACTCCCCGTTTATGATGTCACAAACAGGTAAATTAGAATAGCAACACCTCTTACTTGCAAAAGTAGAGCTGCTGCTGGAGGAGGAGCAACTTCACTACGAGACTCTCTCAGATATCAGAGCTTCTCAGCTTATAGCAGCCTGAGTGGGCAATGGGTGGGCATGGCCAGCTCCAGCTTGTTTTCTTAAAGTGACAAAGCCCTGAAACGGCTCATTCTGCAAGGTAATGAATCCGTCAAAGATAACACTGCTGAAATTGCTTTGTGTGAGAGGGATTTATTGAAAAGAACTTAATGAACATATTTGGTATCGGCCATCTAGAGCTATTTTCAGAAAGAGGTCATAAAGTTTCCCCTTAAGTCATTGATTCATGTATTTATTTCCCACAATCACAAGCTTCAGAGGTCCAGGAGGGAAACTCCGACAAGGTGTTCCCATAATTCCTTCGATAAGTTCTAAGTCTGCATTGGGGATCTTTTACCCAAAAATGAAAAGAATACAACAAGAGACCATCCTGATCAAATGCCTAAACCACCTCACCATGTAGACCAATATAATTAGTGACTATCAGCCTGGAGGAATTGTTGCAGGTTTTTCTAGCCAAGACTGTTGAAGTGTTAAAGCAAATGCTCAGTTGTTCTATTTGTATTATTAGACTTTAGTGGGTAACATAAAGGTCCAAGTAATTGCTCTGAACATTGCCTGCAAAAAACGTGTTAATCACTTTAAAGGTTGTGACAAATTTGTGAATGACTTTTATCAAACATTTTTTAATTTGCACCTTGCCACCTGGATGCTATTAAAGAACTCTCTGGTGCTATAAAAGGAAGTCTCTGAGGTCTAGGAAGCAGATTCATGTTCCAAAAGCTCCAAAGAGCGACTACACAGCATTTAACTATGTCAAGAAATAATCCAGTCAAGATGATGTTAGATCATCATTCACATGTTTTACGGGAAGGATTTCTAGGCACAGCCAAGGTGTTGAGGGGATCCGTTCTGATGACCTGAGGATCGGGTCTCTGCTTTTTGCAGATGATGTGGTCCTGTTGGCTTCATCAGAATGTGATCTACAGCTTTTGTTGATGCGATTTGCAGCAAGTGTAAAGCAGCTGGGATGAAAATCTGTTCCTCCAAATCCAAGTCCATGGAATTGAGTCAGTATAGTGTAGAATTCTATCTCCAGGTCAGGGACGAGATACTGGCTGAAGGGGAGGAGTTTAAGTATCTCTTGGTCTTGTTCATAACTGAGGGAAAGATGGAGCGTGAGATCAATAGGAAGATTGAGGCTGCACCTACAGCAGGGGTGCTCAGTCCTGGTCCTGAAGGACTAATATCCAGCATGTTTTGGGTGTTACCCTGTTTTAATACACCTGATTTCAATGAGCAGGTGATTGACAGCCTTTGTCAGAGCTTCGTGAGCTGTGAAACAACTAAAGCATGCTGGTTACCAGCCTTCCAGGACAATGATTGAGCACCCCTGACCTACAGTAATGAAGGCGTTGTACTAGTCTGTTGTGGTGAAGAGAGAGCTGAGCCAGAAGGTGAAGCTCTCCATTTACCAGTCAGTTTACGTTCCCACCCTCATCTATGGTCATGAGCTTTGGGTGGTGACCGAAAGAAAAAGACTGTGGATACAAGTTGCCGAAATGAGTTTTCTGTCACGGTCTGCCTCTGCCCCTTCCTTCATGTGCCTCCTGGTGTTTCTCCATCCTCTCTAGGTGCTCATTTTGTGTCCTAGCGCCCTCATGTGTCATGTCTGCGTCTTCCTCATGTGTCTTCTGGTTTTCCCCATTTGCCCCTAGATCTCCAGCCCTCTAGGTTTCTCAAGTCATTTCCTTTAGTTACAGCCTTTCATGATTTAGTATGTTTTTTCCCATCAGTGTTTATTATTTTTCTCCCCCATCCCTTTGAATTGTAGTTATGTTTCCTGCTCTTTTGTATTAGGTTTTATTCTTAGGTCAAGTTAGTTTCTCCCCTGATTAGTCATTGCCTTCACCTGGTCCTCCTCCCACACCCCACACACCTGCAGTTCGTCTCCCTCTCATCCTCCCTGTGTATTTAAGCCCTGTCTTGTCTCAGTGTCTTGTCGGTCCATTGTTTGTAATTCTGTCATGTCTTCTAGTGCCCCTCGTATTTGGATTTAGTCTTCTCGTGCCGTTGAATATTTGGATACCCAGATCTTCATCTGGATTTTTGGACTTTGGCTCCAAGCCTTTTTGGATTAATTTTTGTTGTTGATCATCCTAAAAATAAAGGATTTATTTTATTTATTCAACTTCTGCCTCGTGTCATCCTGGGTTTCTGCATTTTGGGTCCTCCAACACCACAACTTGACATTTTCTCTGCAAGGTGGCTGGGCTCTCCCTTAGAGATTAGGGAGAGAAGCTTGGTGGTCCGGGAGGGGCTCGGAGTAGGCCTGCTGCTTCTCCACATTGAGAGGAGCCAGCTGAGGTGGCTCGGGCATCTGGCCAGGATGCCTCCTAAAATCTCATTGGTGAAGTTGCTGGGCACGTCCAACTGGGAGGAGACCCAAAGAAAGACCCAGGACACACTGAGAGACGATGTTTCTTGACTGGTCTGGGAATGCCTTGGGATTCCTCCCAAGTGGCTGGGGAGAGGGAAGTCTGGGCCTCTCCAGTTTGGCTGCTGCCCCATGACCCAGCCACTGATAAGCAGATGACATTGGATGGATGGATGGATGGATGGATATATGAATAATAATGCAAGACAACAAAAGAGTTATTCATTGAAAATCACATTTTTTATCTTCATATGTCTGCAAGTTCTTGTCTGATCAGTTTAAACATGAGCAAGGCAGCTTTATTTATATAGCGCATTTCATACATGGGCAATTCAATGTGCTTTCCATTAGCAGGAATAACTTGAACATTAAAATCAACATGACAGGATAATTAAAATACACAAATTAATTTCAGATTTAAGAATCTGCAAAATAGGCAAAGTTAAAGGGTGAGCAGTTACAGTGCAGAATGTGCAGTAAAAGACACATTCAGAGGTCAATGAATACATGAAAATGTTCTATTTTGATTAAAAAGTTAATAGAGACAGGGCACATTTGAGGTAATAAGGAAGTTGATTCCATCTGGCCAGCTGACTGTTTCCTAAGGATCTCAGAGCCCTGCTGGGCGTATACAGGAAGGAGATCCGACATGTATCCTGGCCCCATGCCAGTGAGTGATTTATAAACTTCAAATGGATTCTGTAGTTTACTGGTAACCAATGTAGGAATTTAAGAACAGGAGTGATGTGCTCAATTCTCTGGGTTCTTGTTAGGACTCTAGCAGCAGCATTCTGAATAAGCTGCAGTTGTTTCACAGCATTTTTTGGGAAGACCAGCCAGAAGACCATTGCAAAACATACCATCCTGCAGGCTCAGAGATTTGCTGCTTGATAATGGAAATAAATTCAGCAGCAGATAAATATACAATTCAACACACCCACCATAAGATAAAATATTTAAAAACTGAGAATAAAATTTTGGCCACTCCATCTTTATTTTGGTAATGCAATGTTTGTTGGAAAACATATTTTTAAATATGTTGTGCAATCTTCCTTCATATGAGAAGGTTAAGGATTAATGTGCTGTTGGTCACATATTTAGAAAACAAACAATTGTTTTAATTAATAATGGTGTTGCCCTGTTACGTTTGTATCTATCATAGTTTAAATCTTTGTTACCTTTATTGTATGAAATGGTTATCAAACCTGATTTGTTTAGCATTTTTTGTTTTGTATTTAATTGATATTTATCTAGTGAAGTTATAAAAATGAATCCAATTTAAGTTTTAAAGTATAAATTGGCAAAATTTTGTATATTTGTCAGTTTGAAGTGCAACGAAATAAAAAGTCAGGAATGAAAGTAGCTAGCATCACCTTTAGCTTCGTTTTCTCCAGAAATCTCAAATATTTCTTGGGATTCTAAACCGGATTTATCCATAACCACTTTATTCTTGCTTCAAACCAGCAAAGACATGAGAAACTCAAAGCTTCAAAACCAAAAAGTGACAACTGCGAGTTAAAGTCCATCTTCTTTCAGTCAGTCTCTGCTGCTGTTTTTAGGGCAGCTGTGATCCTTTCCTTTACACAGAAACCAAACTTAAAAAATATTTTCCTTCAAGATTAGGCTGAAAGTTACTTTTACTTTGCTGTCACAGCTTGTGTTAATTTTTCACAGCTGTCTGTGTCACCAGTCACCCTGATTTACGTAGGAGCCAGATGAACTGGTATCCTAGCAACAGAAGCAGTTATCCCTACTTTATTTGTGCTGTCACACAATATGTGTGTATGTGTTTATATTCAGTGTGTGTGTTGATATGCATGCTTTACCCGATGAGCATGTGCACGTGAATATGCATGCATGAGAGCTTTTGTGGTTTTTCTTTTCATTTTTTTGATTCTGTATAGAAACTTGTTGTTAAGATGCAAACAGACACCTCTCTCCTGACCACAATGGCTCTGAATTTATTGGCATCAGGGAAAACGCTGTTTACATGGTGCCCTCCACAGTTTCCAATAGCCATGAAAATGCTGTCTGACAATGCCGAGTTAGCCCGGTCTTCTGTCTTTCCTCACTCGTTAATGCTTACACTCTAACTTTAAAATGTGCTCTGCAGCTCTTGCTGCCAGTTCAGATCCAATCCCACCACAAAACCACCCGCCAGTGAGGTCAGTAGCCGAGGGGTGCCTGCACACCCTTTCTGGAAAATGTTTACATTCCCAGGGTGGACAATTTAAATCTAGTGAGCAAGAATTTCATAAATGAATTTGCATCAACTGGATCTAATAAACTGCAGAAGTGTAGCTGAAAAGCTCCAACAGTCCCTGTGAGGGATGTAGTGTGCTTTTCATTGGGTCTAATTCAATTACAGCTTCACCCCTTAGACTCATTCACATTGCTCAGAGCCCTCATGGTTTACACAAGCTTTGTCAAACGCGGTTTAGTTTAAAATGTACACACTGGATTTTATTGGTGATTATGCTTTTCAGTTTCTGCATCAGGTAAATGTAAACCTAAAGGTTAAAGTCAAGCATGTTTTATGAAATGGAACATCCGTTCAGACAATGCTAGCTTGTGTTGCTTCATTCAGAAAAGTCTTTTCAAGGTAAGGAGGGAAACATGGTGTATATCAAAAGTGTCTTATCAGATAAATATCTTACAGTTTCTGTGGTTATTTGGGATGCATATATTCTGAGGTCAAGAGTGTTGTAAAAAACTCAATAACTACAGTTTTTCAACATATTTATTTATACCGAACACCAGTGGTTTTATGCAGTTATTAATTAAAGTTAAATTAAAACTGTTAAAATATTTAGTTGTAATGTTAATATGACAACCATCTAATAGCCTGTTTTATTTTGTTACATAATCATATAAACTAACAGTAATAAAATATAAAATTGGTTCATGTTAGAACATTCAATTGCCATGTAGATCCTCCCCCAGAGGGCAGTAGACATGTAGAGCACTGGATATAGCAGGTTATTGGTGAAGGTACTAATCCTGATACACCGTCTGGATACATTAAGACCAGAGGTTGGATGCTAATTTGTACATTTGCATAAAATTCTTCAACATTATGCTTAACAGACTCGGGTTAACAGAAGTAGATGATACAAATGATACAAATTATTTATTCTATCTTACCAAGAAAAATAAATGTTTACACCTTGTCATGATGTTTTTTTCTATGGTTTTTCTAGGTTTGGGCTTTGCTTCCTGCTTTCGAGAAGAACACACACTTTTTCTTTTCCTCCTCCCCACCCGGTCTTGCCTGCAGCTGTCTGTCCTGTCCTGTCTATCTAGAGCACCTCGTTGTATCCTTTTCTGGATTTTCTAAACTGTGGTCTTGGTCAGCTGATCTTTGAATGCAAGTGATCCATTTTTTTTCCATATTACAAACAGAAGGGAGCTCCTTCCTGCCCTGATGGAACGTATCCAGTTGGATATGTAATACATTTCTGGAAAGACTGGAAGATTGTGTTTGTTGCTGTTGTCTGTGGAGGAGTTAGGCTGTAAATATACTTGCTGTTTGCTGACACATACGCATGTTCAAAATGGTGGCCTCGAGTAACTTGCCTCTGACGACCACCAGCAGGCAAGGTGGGTTAAGTGTCTTGCCCAAGGACACAACAGCAGCATTCTCTAGTTGGAGTCGGGATCGAACCTGCAATTCTCTGAATGCTGGACAACCCGCTCTACTTCCTGAGCTGTCCCTGCAGGGACAGCAACATGTATTTTTGTGTCCCATAAACACATGAATTAATCTAACCCTTCAAAAAGTGTTGAAATCAAAAAGGTACTTGCATGATTGTTGTTACACTTTTTATTACCCTGATGAGGAGGAATGTCTCATTCTAAAACAAAAACGGATACTTTTGTTTTATTTTAAAAAGTGTCATTTTTAAAGGTTGAAATGACCAGTGTCCCGGGTCAGGGGGTTTAAGATTTGTGGAGTCTGCCTTATTGATCCTGGTGGTTGCCTGGTGGGATCTGAGTCCCTGGGCTCTGCTGGGTCCCCGGCGGGGCTGGTCGCCCCTGGGTCCCAGGTCGCTGGGTTCTGGGCTCAGCTGGCTTGGGGGTGGGAGGCTGCGGGTGGGCCTGTGGGCTTGCCACTGTTATCTCCTGGGACTCTGCTGGTTGTGCCCCCCCAGGGCAATCCTCTGCGCCTCTTGAGAGGGGGCATGGGCTCGAGAAGGGGCTGGGGCTTTCCTGGTTGCAGTCTGCTTGGGTTCCCTGTGCTCTGGGGCAGCTCCTGGATCTCTGGGAATTGGAGCTCCCCCCGTCTCCTACACATCTTTGGGGGGCAGATCTGTGGCCCCTCACACTCTCTATCAGATGCTCCTATAGGGAAACCTTACGTATACAAGCGCATGTACACACACAGGTGCTTACATGGTGCTCTCATAAGTATGGACTTGGGTATTTTCAACACATGTCTTAACGCTGTGGTTGGCACTAAATACACTGAGTTATTATCGTGTGATTGTTCAGTAGAACCATGTTGATTTTATATTTCCTCATCAGGTTGACGCAGTGATAGTTTGTCGTCGTCGTCGTCGTCTTCCTCCGCTTATCCGGGTCCGGGTCGCAGGGGCACCATCCCAACTAGGGAGCTCCAGACCGTCCTCTCCCCGGCCTTCTCCACCAGCTCCTCCGGCAGGACCCCAAGGTGTTCCCGGACCAGAGTGGAGATGTAACCTCTCCAACGTGTCCTAGGTCGACCCGGGGGCCTCCTGCCGGCAGGACATGCCCGAAACACCTCCCCAGGGAGGCGTCCAGGAGGCATCCTGACCAGATGCCCAAACCACCTCAGCTGACTCCTTTCGATCTGGAGGAGCAGCGGTTCTACTCCGAGTCCCTCCCGAATGTCCGAGCTCCTCACCCTATCTTTAAGGCTGACTCTTGTTCATCATTGATTGTTTATTTTTGTGTACCCCCTCCCCCCTTTCTTCCATTTTCTTTCACCTCTGTCTCCATGTCTGATCGAAATTATAAAGCAGTCAAAAAACAATAACAATAAAGTTTTAAGTATCAGGCGTGACATTAAAGCAGAAGCTTTGATGCTCCACCTGAGAGTAAATCTGTAAGGCTTGTCACCAGCATTCAGACATCAATTCTGTTTGCTTCACAGCCAGACAGGACATGGGGGGGGGGGGGGATGACCAGTGTCCATCAAATAAACAAAACAATGAAGATTAGTGAAATCACTAAATTTAAACTAAGTGGTTTGATAATTAGGAAACCAAATGACAAGCAAGAGCCAAATTCCACTCAAACGTGTATGGGACCAAATAAAAAAATAAAAGTTTTGTCATCAATACCACATTCTAGGCACACTGCCCTCCTTCAGCAGCAATTAAACTGTTTTAAAACATTGAATGGTGTAAATGATAAACATTCCACACATATAGACCTTTATTATCTTTAACCTTGGTTCTTCAAAGCTTTGTGTTTCTTATTGGTCAATTCACATCAACTCATTTCATGTGCTTTACAGATATCTACCTCTTTTGTTGCTACAAAGTTACACAAAATGCTAAGAGTGTGATCTGATGTGTTGCCTAGGGGAAACTGTAATATATAGCATAGCTGAGGATTTCATATCAGTTTGATGGATGCCATTTTGACTAAACACCAACAAAGAAGGACACCTAATGTCCAATTCACGAGTTGTTTTTTGTTATGTTTCTATTTAAATATGGGCTTCAAATGATGATTCAGACACATTACTTTCACTCGTTTGGGTAAAATAGCGGTTTCCATCCTCCATGCCACCCACCCGAGTCTCTTGTTCTCAGCACCTAAAATGTGATTCAGGATAAAACTAATCTTCACAGTAATTAAACTTCTATAATCTCAGAGTAGGAAGGAGCCTCGCTTTCCTGGTGGCACAAAAAAAAAAACACCATCCTATTTTTTATCTGGTTCCATTAAATTTCTCTGTACACATGAATATATTCAGTCATATTTAGCTTGATTTGCAGCAGGGCACACCTTAAAAAACTTCAAACATCTGTTTCAGTTCTATTGTAAAAACCGGTTGTATTGATCTGATGCCAGGGACATTCCTTTACAATTTACTGTAGAGGGAGAAAGGGCAGAGGGTGTGTGCTTTTAAAGAGGATCACTAGCTCAGGTAGTTAATGCTTCTCTTTTTTCTGTCCTCTTAAATCTACCAGAAGAGCCATGCAGAGGGAATTCAAATGAAAACTGACTCCTCTGCCTTCTTTATAGTCCACTCAGCAAGGTCTGTGCTCTGTGTGATTTAAAGGGGGATTGTGTGCAAGCTAAATTGGCTGCAGATGGGTAGGAGGTCTGCAGCTTCATAACCTCACAGCTTATACGTATGGATTATCTGCGGTAGGACTACCATAGATTACTTATGGGAGCCTTCTTGTGCTTTGACCTGGAAACCCAACCCTGGCTGTTGTAATGGGGTAGTGTGGGGTTGTGGTGGTTTCAATTAACAATTGCTGTGTTGGTGATATCATGCTTCTTCCAGAGGGCCTATGCCAGACTGTTAAACAGGACCGGTGCACTAGAAATGTCTGCTCTGCCGGAGTTAAGTGTTCAGCTGATTAGGTTTGTCTTGCATTGCTGTATTGATCATGTCTTCCTCACATCCTAAAGGGAATTGAAATGGGAAAGCATGTCTGGAGCAATGTTATGCCTACTAGATGTGCCTCAAATGGGCAGATTTGAGTTAAAATGGGATTTTGTTGAATAATATGGATTCAGCACATATTGCACTGTACTGTATTAGATTGTGTTTAACTGGATTTGAATTGGACCCATTAATTTGTTCTGGATGACATCATGAACTAAAGTTTATGCTTGGTGCAAAAGTGATTGAGTGAAGCCAGTATCTAGCTAGAAGTTGTTTGACACATAAAATTGCAATGAAATAGGAGAATGTTCAGTTGGATATATGCTGACTTGACACAAATGACACATTTGAGACAAATTTCATTAAAGATGTACGTGAAAACAAACAATTCATACTAACACTTTCACAAACATTTAGTGTCTTGATTTGTTTAACTTTGTTTGAAGGCTACTTCGGGCTGCACAGTGGTGCAGTGGTTAGCACTGTTGCCTTGCAGCAAGAAGGCCCTAGGTTCACATCCCGGCCTGGGGACTTTCTGCATGCTCTCCCTGTGTATGTGTGGGTTCTCTCCAGGTGCTCTGGTTTCCTCCCACAGTCCAAAAACATGGCTGTCAGGTTGATTGGTCTGTCTGAACTACCCTTACACCTGGAACACACTGGAAGCGGAAGCACAACGATGCACCAATGTGCCGCAAAGCGCCGCGGAATGACAATCGCTTCTATTCGGCGATGTGTTAAACTAGGCTCTCGGTCACACCAGCTGCAAAGCGCCACGACGGCTCGCGCCATGCAGCGAACGTTTCAGTGTGAGCCGTGAGTGTTCTGCATCAATTCTGGCAGGAAGTCAAACCGAAACAGAAGAGGCAGGCCTGTAAATTTAACAAAATAAAGGCATTTTTCTAAATAAAACACCACAATTGATCAATGTGATCTTTTTTGTGTATCTGAACAAACTAGACTACGTTTAAAGCAGCTTTCCGGAGTTTTCCCCTTTCAGAAATTATGCATGATTTGTCAGAAATCCATAAAAGCTATTGTGTCAACATGTACGTACATGTGATATAATGTAAGCAATATGTCTTTTCTTTTTGCTAAGCACTTCCCCTGCCCGCAGAGTTCTGTGCAATAGGAAACTGAGCGTCGAACAGAACTAACCAATAGCGTTAGACTAACGCTTACATGCTTCAAATTTAAGGAATACCTCGGTTGATGCAGAGTTGATGAACTTTTCATGGACAAGTAAGTCTCTAAAATATAAATATATGACAGCACAACATGAAATGAGAATAATACGTGCTTTAGCTCTGTTTGTCGGCTACAGAAGCACATTTGTAAACAGAAACGTGAAGTCGCCAACTTAAAAAAACAGAAGGAGTGTGATGGGCTTTTCAGCCACTAGAAGGTGGCATCGGATAAGAGAAATACCCCAGAAAGAAGCTTTAGTTCAAAGGTAAATGCACAAAAGCATTGTTCACTACCACAAACACCAAGTTATTTACTTACCCATTCAGAAAAGAACTAGTCTACAAAACAGCAGCGGGATCAGCGCAGTTTCTGATATCAACACGTGGGGTAAACTGGTCACACACACACACACACACTCACACGCACACGCACACGCACACACACACACACACACACGCACACACACACACACACACCACACACACACACACACACACACACACACACACACACATGCAGCAAGGGCACCGGGTTTGGAAAACAGCAGGCGTGAGCAGAAGCTCTCATTGAACATTCTTGCCTGATCCAGCTGGTGTGTTCCACTGACTTTCCACAGCCGTTGATCCTTCTAGTAAAATAGGGGTTGGACTACAATGAAATTTTGGAAATTGGTCCCCTTTTAACGCAACAACAACTGACTTTGTTGTTGGTTGTGCTCTGCTGTGTCGGGTGTAATTTCTACTTCTCCAAACAAAGGCAGTTCTGGAAACAATCCGTAAGATAAAACCTTCACACAGAAATGCACTTTATCATGGCTAAACTATCCCATTAGCTGGTCTTGTGGGAGGCCAATGACACTGGTGTTAGACTTTAGCTTTACAACTTCATATGAGATCATTCAGGGAAAAATAACTGACATGTACAGCTTTGTAATAGGACACTGTAGGTTTACCCAGAAATGTATTAGAATAAAACCTAGAGCTGAACCATGACATCCTGCTACATAACTACCTTAGGGCTAAAACATCTCATCCTCACTAATTACATTTTTGAGGTCAAATATAGGCAAAAGTCCAAAATGCTCTCTTAAAGGTACACTGGCCTAAAGAGTCTTGAGGCATTAAATGAAAACACATCGCTGAGCAATAACAAATCCGGTTTGTTTTTACTCACACCCAAGATTCAGACGGTTGTGAAGAAACATGGATCTTACTTTGACAAACACTGATTCTTGTCAGCATCCGGCAGCCCAGTGTTGCTGCCCTTCCACTTGCCCGAGGTCAGAGTTTGACAGGAAGCAGCTGCTTCCTAACATTTTTTTTTCTCAAATAGTAAAACAGACAGAACGCTCTTACTGCCAAAAACCCAAAGGTCTGAAAGGATTTTGTTCAAAAGCAAACATCATAAGGATAATTAATGAAAATGTTCCTGTCAAAAGATGGTGTGCAATCAAAAAGAAATAAATATTCAGAAGCACGGCCAATCACTTTCACATGCTATTCCACCGCTGATAGCAGCAGTTATTTTATTATGTTTGCTCAGGGTTGAGTCTAAAAGCCTTGTTTACTGCCACTTACCAGTTTCTTTTAGACTAAAATGACAGCTTGGGTTGAAAAGCGTGTTTTGACTGGGAAAGGAATACCACTTATTTACTGAAAATATACAAACACAAGCAGGCTAAGGACACAAATTCATTTATTATATGGCTATTGAGCAGGAATCAGATTTAGAAGAACATATTTGCAAAGAAGAGAGTCATAAAGCAAAGGAGAAGGATTAGGGCCATACAGAAAATGGTCAAATGATTCTGAAGCAAACCAGAGCACACACTCCTGGTCAGAGGTGTGAAGTGTGAAGACAGCAGACTCACAGCTCAAGGTCTCATCACCTTTCCACACTGCTGAGGTCTGTAGTGTCATGATTTGAGACAAGTGCAAAACACAAAATTTCACGCTTTGCTTTTTAGGGGCTAACATATTCTTAAACAAGAGGATAGAAATGTTTGATCTACCGCACTGCTAAGAGTGTCTTTTAGATCAGAACACACATTATAACACCAAAGAGAACCCATATAAAACATTGTTTTCATTGATGTTAAATGATAAATGACCTGCACTTGTGTAGCACCTTTCAGAGTCTGAGGACTCCAAAGATCTTTACTCTACAGTGATTCATCCATCCACGCACACCCACATTCACACCGTGATGGTGATGAGCTACAATGTAGCCACAGCGTGTCATGTTCCTGAGCTGAGGTGAGCACTCTCTCATTACTAACCAGCTCTGAGGCAATCTTCCACAGGTGAGGAGCGGAGGGAGCTGCGGGTGTGCCAAATCTCCAATCAGGAGGTCGGGTATAAAGGGAGGATGGAGACACCACACTACGCCAGATGATTGCACCTGTTAGGTAGCCCCAGCCTCTTGACTTGTTTGCTCGTTTTTGCTCGTTAGGATTTGACTTTGGATTTTTGGCTCTGAACCTTGGACTGTTTATCTGGATTACGTTTTTTTTATTCTCCTCTGAACCCTGCTTGTTTGTTCTGTTCAGGATACTCCACGCTACACACTACTCTCGCCGCTCGAACCCCGGATTTCCAGAACCACGTCCCATCCTCCTCTACAACGCCTGCCCGTTTATCTCCGCTGCCTCACCCGCCTCAGCCACTGAGTCACCACCTACACTCACCTTGGCTACCCACCTTTCATCACCTCTTGGATTATTAGATGGACTAAAGCCAAACGGCAAACCCTCACCGGACTTTCCAGTGCGCCTTTTGTTCCTGTTTTAAAATAAAAGAACTTTTCTTTACTCACCCATTGAAGTCGTGTTGATTCTGCATGTCTTGGGTTAAACACCTCCCTCAAGTCATGACACAGCAGCTCTGGGGCGCACTGACAGCGGTGAAGCTTCCTGTTCTGCTTGTTTTAACCATTAAAGGTGTGGAACACTGAAAACCCTTTTTTTTATTTCTGATTATAATCTATCACTCTGAGTTTAACATGCAGGCTGAACATGAAAATCAGTCTCCTACACCCATCTCATGCATTAGCTTCTGATATAGATGTTAAAACTCTAAGATTTGAAAATCCTGCTAGATCTACGTCATACTGCATCCTAACATTCATGGACTCACTCATCTTGACTCACGACAGGGAAGGCTGTTGTTAGTGTCCAGGACACAGCACATGTCATCTAGCAGAAGCTAACCTTTAGCATTAGCAACTCCACAATACAGCAGAAATCCTTCAGGCTTGTGTTATTTGTGGAGATAAAACATCAATGTTGCAGCACAAACAAAGTCAGCAGTGGAGGTGTTTTGCTGTTACCCAATCAGAGGTGAGATGTCCAGAAATCAGGAAATAAGACACCAAATCCTGTCGTCTGAAGCTACTTTCTCCTTCAGCTGACTTTTACTTCATGAGAATAAACAACAGCATATGTTGTGTTTTGGTTCTGTAAGCTGGTCTAGTCAGCATGGGATGCTGGTGATTGGAAGCTGGACTAGCATGAGATGCTGAACCAGCATCCCATTCTGGTCCAGCATGCTGGTCCACCAGCTAAACCAGCATCAAAACACAACATATGCTGGGTTTTTTAGCAGGAAGGCCAGCCATTTTAACCCTCCCACTGTCTTTATGGGTGTGACCCCGCAAGGAAAGTTGACCATTGAGCAGGGTTGATGGTTTATCCCTTGAGGTCCACGTGGCAGGGGTGAGGTGGTGCTCACTCCTCACCCCTGCCACATGGACTCAAGGATTAAACCATCAACCCTGCTCAATGGTCAACTTTCCTTGCGGGGTCACACCCATTAGGACAGTGGGAGGGTTAAAGATACATCTTGTGTTTTTTTTTTTTATCCATAGTGTTGGAAATGTGCTCAACAGAATTTAAATGCTGCTGAATAGTCAGAGTACAGGCAGCCACAGTCCTTTTATTCTCAGCTGTAATTTCACTCAGTTCCTAAAAAAGTACCACAGTGACAGTCTGAGTTGGAGAGGAAACAAAGAGTTTGTGTAACTGGGCAGAAATTCTGAAATGATTTATTGCTTTCAGTCGTATGCTTTCAGCAACCCAACAATACCAGTCCTCCATAAAGTATATTTAGTACAATTGCTTATTGTGAAAACAATATGATATGACGTTACACATATGTGCTGTGAGACTATTTGTGACATCTTCCTGACAAACAAGAGAACAGAATTACTTAAAGCTGGATTATGTCACTTCTTTTCTATTTCTTTTATTTTTCAAAAGTGTGAGCTGCAGAGAATGTGATTATCACACTACTGAAGAATGCACTGACATGCCCTCAACATCTTCTAGTCAACAGTCAGCAAATTAAAAGATAACACAACTGCAAAATATGTGCAGTGCCAGAAATGGTTAGACAGTTGTTTGAATGTTGCATTGAAAAAGAAGAAAAAGGGATATCACAGCTGACTTGTGTATCTTGCTGTGCGAACTGTGACATCCCCGGCTGTTTGTCATGCACATAAATTGTGCTTGTGTTCCATCCATAAACTATAGAATATTTACTTTCGCTCTGACGGTTTCTTGTTGAATTTCCAAGCTGTAGTTGGACAGAAAACTTTAAAACTGAACCAAATCCAGAGGCGCACATGTGGAACATTGGTTTACTGGTCATGGACACAATGTCAGCAATGGAAGCCCAGCAGATGAAAAATTGATTCATTTTGAGCATGAACAGCATTGTGAGTGGCATCCTGTTCCCTTGTGTGATGTTATATTTTCTTAAAAGTCCTACATGTAGGAAAATCACCTCACCTCATTTCCCACTGTGATAGAAAGTATTATAAAAAGGTAGGAAATCACATTGTATGCTTTTTTAAATTAATGAATTTGCATTTCACTGCTGCACATAAGTATTTGAGTATTTATTTGGCAGTCAGCAAGAATTTTGGCTCTCAAAGACCTGTTACTCTGCCTTTAAAACGCCCATTTCTACTCCACTTATCAGTCCAAATTAGTAGCACCTGTCTGAGCTTGTTAAAGACACCTGTCCACCCCACAGTCAGTCAGACTCCAACCACCACCATGGGCAGGACAAAAGAGCTGTCAAAAGTCACCAGAGACAAAACTGTGTACCTCCACAGGGCTGGAAAGGGCTATATGGCAATCGCCAAGCAGCTTGCTGAAAATAGATCAACTGTTGTAACAACTGTTAGAAAATGGAAGAGGCTGAAGATGACTGTCAATCTCCCTTGGACGGGTGGGGTATCACTGTTGATGGGAAAGGTGATGAATCAGCCCAGAACTACATGGGAGTAGCTGGTCAATGACATAAATAGAGTTGGGACCACAGTTTCAAAGGTCACAGTTGGCAGAACGCCACACCGCCATGGTCATTCATTACATCAAAGGTTCCCCTGCTCAAGTCATCACATGTTCAAGCTTGTCTGAAGTTTACCAGTGAAGATCTGGATGATCCAGAGGAGATATGGGAGAAAGTCATGTGGTCAGATGAGACCAAAATAGAACTATTATTGCTGATTCAGTTAGATCTAAGTGAGGAGGGGTTAAGATTATGTAACATAACCACAAGGAGGGAAAAAAGGAATGAGGGGTGGTCATTTAGTTGTTCTGACAATAATCTTTTGTTTAGTTGGATGTTGAGTGATATTGCTGATGAATTATTGAATTGGGTGATGCACTTCAGATTTGCCCTTAAATTCTTGTGATTTTAAATTATAATATAATCATTTTATATATAGTTTGACTCTTGTATTTTTTAAACATTCTAAATTCAAAGTTCTTTTCATATAAATGTGAGGATGGAGAAAGAAAAAAGAAGAGAGAAACAGGTTGGTCTAATACTAGGTTGAAGGGAACACTCACTTAATACCAAGTGGTCAATTTTTAAATATCATTTATAATGATCAAGTCCGTTTTCAAGATTAGTCATTTATATATGTTAAATAATGCTTGATCAGTGATGACACAGTAACAATATTCAAGAATGACCATAAAAACCTAGAGTTCTAGTATGATTTTACTAACCATCTTTTTGTCCTTTTGGTAAAATAAGTGCAGGCAGACAAAGCAAGTCTACAGAAAAGAATGTGGAGCAGAGCGATCCAAATGATGGAGAGGGAGAACAGAAAGGTCTACACGGAGAAGAGGGAGAGGAAAAGAAAGGTCCATGATGAAGAAGAGGGAGAAGAACAGAGAGGTCAACATGATGAAGGGGAAGAGGATCAGACAGGTGCTGAGGAGAGGGCTGGTGAAAGACGTCATTCTGAAGATCCATCTTAATGGCCGCCACCACATGAAATTGGGGACTCATTGAGGCAGTACATGGTTTGGAATGGCCCACCAAAATGTCCTGATGGGCCATGTCCAAGATCAGAGAAGAGTAAAAGGTGTTTTTCCAAAGCATACTGTTTTCATTTACTGTCCAATGGAGAGAACATGGAACTGGATTGGTTATTGTACTCCAAAAGTACTAACAGAGCCTTTTATTTTGCTTGTAAGCTTTTTAGTGAATCTAGAGTTGCTGAAGCATGCCTTGTGATGGGTTATAACAACTGGCAGTGTCTTTCAAAAACCCTGATGCACCATGAAACCAGTGGTTATCACATAAATGCTCATCTGATGTGGAAAGAATTGGCATCTCACATACACATAGGTAAAACATAGGATTTTGAATTGCAGAAAGCCATGGCCGCTGAAAAGGCACACTGGAGAAGTGTTTTGACTCAAGTGATTGACTGCTTACTCTTCTTTACTGAAAGGAACCTACCAAAGAGGGGGAAAACACACAATTAGGAAATCTTGAAAATGGAACTTTTCTGGGTATCGTTCAGCTCATTGCAAGGTATGTCACACTGGCAGAGCATCTTAGAAAATCTGCCTCCAAAAAACACCGGCTATCTGTCTTGGTGCACTCAGAATATGAATTTTTAGATTCTATATCAAAATGTGTTTTAAGGAACATTTGTGTCCAGATTAAAGCCTCCACATACTTTGCAGTAGAACTGGACTGCACTCCTGATATTGCAAAGTAAGAGCGCGCCTCAGTTATCATACAGTATATTCATACAGATGAGAAGAAACATCTTAGTATTAATGAGTCTTTCGTGGGGTTCACTGCTGTGAAGGACACAACTGGGAAAGGCCTTGCAGGCACACTGACAAGGGTGCTGGATCATAGTCTGGGGTTGGTCTTGGCTAATTGTACGGGCCAAAGTTATGACAATGGCTCTAAAATGAGAGGGATAAACAAGGGTGTCTAAGCTTTGATACAACAGAGATGTCCAGAAGCTCTGTTCATTCCCTGCTGTAGCCACAGCCTCAACCTTTTGTTATGTGATGCAGCCTCATCTAACAGAGAGTGTCTGACCTTCTTTGGCACTCTTCAAAGATTGTACTCCATCTTTTCCTCTTCAATGAAGAGGTGGGACATTCTCACAGAATTTGTTGACATCACACTGGAACCTCTGAGTGATAGCAGGTGGGAAGCAAAGCTAGACTCAGGCCTAGTCCACACGTAGCCGTTTTTTAAAAACGAATATCCGCCCCTCCAAAAACTTGCATCCACACCACCTCGTTTAAAAAAAAACTCTGTCCACATGTACCCGGATAAATACGTTGTTAAGGACATGCCAGACCTGTAGGCGGCAGTACTTCCCCCGTTCTTAACCTCGTCCTTCGTCTGTGGTCTTCTGCAAGGAGCAGTAATTCCGCTTGCAAAAACAAACAAGCAAAAAGCGCTTGGACAATTGATAAAGCGAGCGCAGCTCTGAGGGCATCCATGCTGTCGGCTAGTGTAAACACAGGTCGCACACGTGATGTCAGCATTTTTTGTCGCGGAAAGTGACGTTGCGGACCTTAAAACTCCGGTTTTGTCTGTCCATACACAGACACCCAAAACGGAGAAAACGCAGATCTTCACTTTGGCCGGAGTTTTTAAAAAGATATGTTTTTGTGTGAAAAAACTCCATTTTCGTGTGGATGACAGGCCAAAACGTAGAAAAATATCTACGTTTTGGCAGATCCCCGGCTACGTGTGGACAGGGCCTCAGTGAAAGCTGTACTTTTCCAGTTGGGGGGCATTCTAGATGCTCTAGAAAAGCTTGCAGAAGTAGCAGGAGACAGCAAATTGTCTCAGAGGCAAAGTCACTACCTGATGAGATTGTAAGTAGGGAGTTTCTTGTATGCCTCTTTGTTTGGTATGTATGGAGCCCCTCTGATGACATGGTCCAAAAAATAAATAAATTGTGGCCACGAAATACTATTTTGAGGCCACGAAATAGCTATAACGTGCCCACAAAATACTTATTTGTGGCCACGAAATAGCTGCCCAGCCCAGATATGCTAACTTGTGCACCCGTGAGCCGTGGTTCCGCTGGAACGCATCTGCAGCTGTCATAGATCGACCTTTTTCTCCATCACTTTCATTTTTTAAATAGTAATTCATTCGATACCATTACAAATTCCTTTGATTTCATTTTAAATAAATATTTTGAGTGCCCAGGTAGCACATAAAAAATGCAGTTTAACGGTTTTCTTAAAGTAGGAGCGTTTAACCTGTGCGGCCAGAGCGCTCTCCTTCCTTCTGCCCGTAAACCTGAGCTGATCACCTACTTGTGCGTAATCAAATGTCTGTAGGGAAAAGATATAGCCATGAGGTTCACTTTTGCCTCAGACTGACTTATTGCTGTTTTATGGTGTGGCTGAATCTGCAATCCGCTGCCATGCGGACTGGAAGAACAAATGCTGCAGTAACGGGAGTTGTGGTCCGGTTCGGAGTCACTGGCTGGAGCGGACCCGACTTTAATACGTCATCCCAAAATAGAAGCTAATATCTTAATGTGGCGAGGCAAAGGTGGTATGGGGTTTACTGGTACTAAACAGAATGTTAAGTAAAAAGATTAAAAACAACGCCACCTTGGGAATTTCACCCAAGGAAAATAAAATTGGTACCTTTTAGGCACACATAGGTTCAATGCTCTCACAAAGGCGGCAGAAACAAGGTGTACGCACAGTCCACAATTTTATGTCATGTTTTGTTAAAAGGACAGCAATTTAAACTACTAATTTAAAAATAGAAAAGAAGAATTAAAACAAGGGAAAGAAAATAATTAGTATTACCAGGCTGGAGCTTACCAAGGTAAGGTGGACCCACTGGAGGTTCTAGCAACAACACAAACTAAATACTAAAAATCACCCGAAGCACCAGTGAACAGTCACACAGATGTGAAGGAGGGCCCACACCAACTCGCACACAGAAGAACCACTGCCACCACCCTTGGCTCCAGCATGGACAAAACAAATCAAAGTTAAAAACCACAATAAAATAAACTCTGTTAAAATGTACAATAGTGCTCCAGAATCCTCGTGCGTCAGAGGGGAGAAAGGATCTCCCTTTCCATTCCAACCAACACGCTGGGTGGGAGAACGTCTGGCGGCGGAGCACCAGCACTGGTTAAAATCCTCAATTATGCTCCGAGTGAGCGGCGGCCCAAACAGATCCCAATAGGTTGGTCCGCTCTGTTGAACCGCTCCTTGGTTGAGGGGGGAGTCACAGCAGTGACTCAAAAACACTTTGTCATAGCACCACAACACCTCGGGCCCTAAAAAGAAAAATGGTAATAAACCTTATTAACCCAAGAAAAGAATATTCATACTGAGGCCGCACATACATACCACGCCGACAGCAATAGATCACCTAGAAGGCAAGCACGCTTCTTTTCCAACAGCACGCAGTAACGTTACAGCTTTCGTCAGGCTTCCAAATGTCGCCTCTGTCTGTATATAGCCTATATCAGTTATCACCAATCTGCTTTTTAACAGCTGATCAGAATACTCACCGCGATCCACACGCATCCAGCTTACGCTGCCACTGTTCCAAAACACAGCTTCTGTTTGGGTAGTGCAGCTACTTCCGTAAACAAGGAAGGAAACACTGCCCGAGTCTGCTTTTTATACCCACAGCTCCCCTACTGGTGACTGGCGGGGTCAGCAGATTACCTCATCCTGCTATTTCGTGGCCACGAATAAGTATTTCGTGGGCACGTTATAGCTATTTCGTGGCCACAATTTATTTATTTTTTGGACCATGTCATCAGAGGGGCTCCGTAGGTATGACTTATTGTCAGAGATAAAATTTGCAAGCTAGGCCCTACAAACAGCAATGTCTCAGCTGACACAGCCATTAGACTAATTGATTCTCTGAAAATGTTTTTACTCAAATATAGAGAAGAGGGCTACCAAAGTCCCTTGACATTGTGAGCAGGATAACAGTTTAAATCTTGCAGAAGCATCCATTTCAACAGTCATTTCAGGAAGCAAGAGGTTCCAAGATGACAATTCCAGCAATGTTCATCATGAAGAAGAACCCGAAATGCACTTTAGGTGTATGGTTTCCAATGTCATTGTTGACACCATCCTGCAAGAGCTATATGACAGGTTTTCCAAGCTTTGGCTTCTGTCTGAGACATTTTAATTCATCACTAAAATGGACCAAATGACAAAAACTGAGCTGGAGGAATCAGTTACCACATTTGCCCTGATTACTTCTGAGTTTCCAGAGATATAATTCAAGAAATATACTCAGCAAGCCATCTACTGATGGGTTACAAACCTTCATTTGTTGTTCCCAAATTTGACAGTAGTCCTTAGAGTATTCCTCACCATGCCTTTGACAGTTGCATCTGCTGAGAGATCATTTAGTAAGCTAAAGCTTATAAACACATGCCTTTGTTCAAGTATGAGCAATGATCGCTTGACTCAGTTGGCAGTGATATCTATTGAAAACAGTGTGGCACGGTCTATCTCATTTGATGCTTTTTTTTGTCAATTGGGCGAGTGTAAAGGCACGATGTGACAATTTAGTGTAAACATTTGTACACTGGGTACAAGCTGTTGTTCAGATATGTTATATTTGTACTACAGAGAATGTAGTCAGCATTGTAACATCCAGCAATGGTCAGTTTTAGGTACAGTTTGACCTTTCAACATCTTTTCAACATTTGGCCAATAAAGGAGACACAACACTGTGTGTGTTCCCTTTTAAACGAGCTGACTTCATACCAGCTGGAACTCAGAGCCTGAGGTCTGAAAGACAACAATAACTTTCTTTCCCAAGGTCCCATCTGCTTCCACAGAAGGAACACTCCAGCAAATCAGTTGCTAAAATCAAGAATGATTTCCTAAATCAATATGAACTTCTTCCATGACTTATAATCTAGATAATCATTAAATAAGTGTTTGTTTATTGCTACTTACAATCATTATATTGTAGTGAAATGCTTCATTAATCTTTGCTCAATAATTGAAGGGAAATGAGTGTTGTGTTATGTCTACTAAGACTGCCATGTGTTCAACATGTTTAGACGACAGGTCCTCACATCTGCACTCACACATAACAAGTACGGCTAAGTTAAACCGTGACACACATAGTATTAACCCAGTCAGAACATCCTGTATCAAGAAGGCATTTTTCTGAGTTGTCTTGGTAACATCTCTCAAACCCGTCAGCCTTTGATTGGCTGTGCAAATCACAACATCAAAACCTTAAAACTGGATCATCCTGAGTGATTTGGGAGTTCTAGAGAATTGCTTCAGGTCAGCCACCTGTAGTAAACCTCTTTAGCCATCAAAGATTTTGACACGCTGGGGCCTGGTGTCAGAAGCAAGCAACTCCTCATTGACTCCCATGTTAAAAATACCAATTTCACAGCAGAAATAAACATGTTTACAGCCTGGTTCCAAAACATGTTTTAGGTTTAATAGATCTAGTTTATACTCATGACAACCTCTGAGGGGGGTGAATTTTTTTGGCACTCTTCTGTTTAAGTGTATTAAATGCCTAAAATTCGGAATAATTAATGAGCATCAGACCCACCGCAGAGCTAGCTTCGGGGAAAGCCCTCAGCCTGAGCCTCGGCCTCACCTGAAAACTGTTCCGCGATTTTCAGTCTCTCAACTTAGACCATTAGTTGTGCCGTTTGTGCATTCTTTTTTGGATATATTATTTGTGCAATTGTTGGACAAAATGACTTGCTGTGGTATTGATTGCACTAAAAGAGCGTCCAAAGAGTCTCCACTTTATTTATTTAGGTACGTTAACTTTTATTTATGTATTTAGGTCACTGCCGCTCTTGCGATAGCTGAGCTTAGATTTTAACTCTTTGATGCATAACGGTCACTACTAGGGATGAGCCAGATACTTGTTTCAGACGAGTATCCGGTACGGATAAAGCATTTTTGACGAATACGAGCATAAAACTAGCAAAACTCGTAAATATCTATATTATTCATTTAATTATTAATTGTATAGCTATAATATGCAACCCACAAAGTATTTGTGGAATTGCAGCTTTTACGCTTTTAACATTAATATAATTCATAAGCAAGCCAAGGACCGACCGTGATGGACCTCAAGTGACAAATGTGATGTGCATATATTATCTATTCAGTATTGATAATCTTATATTTCACTATGGTGAACGTGCATTTCTGTTCACCATAGTGAAATGCTAGATATTAATGATATTGTTCCTACGTAGGACTAGGTGTGTTAAAATTACATTATTTATATGTAATGATGAGCTTCTCCATTATAAGATATCTGTTTCCCAGATATGAGAGTAGCACCTGGTCCTGGTGACCCAGCCAGTTACAAAAACTAGTAGGGATCCTAACTTTTGTAAATTTGTAAATCATCCAGTGTAATCATATTACGATATAAATCCTCCCAGGTGAATTCCGACTAAATCGACCACTTGTTCAAATCTATGAACCCTGGAGCATGGGGAAAGTAAAGGTCGGATCCCAAGCTAGCTAACTAACTTTTGTAACTACCATACTCAATTTGCCCCAACTAGTGGATGCCAGGCTAACCTGGCATAAAGAAAAGCAATCTAAATCGCTACTTTCCCCCTCCGTTGAATATTCGTGTAACTCACTATTGACATCCACCATGGCAGACCCTACGTCAGGTGACGTGGCTGAAAAGGGTCAAAATGACTCCATCGTAATGCTGATAATATTAATGTGTAGATAAAAGACGGAAAGAGGAAAACACTGACTGTCTTTGGAGGACCACTATCCTGGTGGGTGAGCCAATCCTGGAAGTCAAAACAAGAAACAGATTGAGAGCAGTTTTAGTGAAAAATGACAGTCTACAAGCAAAATCAATCAGTTCCACCCTAGAATATAGAAAGATGTCAATTTTGCAGCACGGTAAACACAGAGAAATTTGAAACAACACAAACAAGCCAATTAAGTGACAAATGAGGCTAGCTAGTAAACAGTAAAGCTGCAATGGCAAATTTAGAAAACAAATTAGCTTAAAACATTTTTTCATGCCTTTTAAAAATGTTCTAACATAATAAATAAATTGTGGAGATTAAAAAATTCAATAAAGTGGTTCTTTGGCGTTTATCTAAAATCCTTTGCCAATAACACGTTTCAGACCTAAAGCAATTATTGGATCATCTGGATGTCGGACTAGCCAAACCACTGCACTTCCCAGGGACCTGCATTCAAAACACACTCACGTGTTTATAAACAGAACGCCACTGGTGTGAGTTTCTCAGCTCAATAATATCAGAGAAGGAGAAACAGTCGGCTGCTACCACTTCTACTTTAGGACTAACTACTAGAGTCCCTATAAAAAACACCATCTGAAGTCACGGACAACAAAAGACATTTGGACCTAGAAAACGGTGATGGGTGTTTAGCCCCATCTCTTTTCCTCTGGCGTTGTGAGTTACTAGTTCTGGCAGAAGCGTCTCAGGGAAGATACCTGGGGTGGGGGTGGGTGTGTGTGTGTGTGTGTGTGTGTGGGGGGGGGGGGG
>SSNQ01034660.1:237734-262047 GCA_006942095.1 Nothobranchius kuhntae
TATTATTATTATTATTATTATGTAAAAATAATAATAATAATAATAATAATAATAATTACTATTATTATATTAATGAAAATATTAGTATTAATATTAATATGAATAAAACACACATTAATTAATGGAATCTTCCGGGTCCAAACCCTCCTTTATGATGTCACATGCAGACTCAGCTCAGACTGATTCAGAATAGAGAAGTAGATAATGATGACACTCGCCTGCGCCGCTCAGGATGGCTAATTCATTTAGAAGTATGAAACACTATGCAAAATGGGCATGAAAAAGAAAGAGCAGTTGCTCTTTTTTATCCTTTCCATTAAGTCACAGAATGGGCAGTGATGAAGAAAAAAGTTAAAAAGCAGTTTAGAGGATTGCTTTTTCATTTTAATGGTGAGTCACACTTGTGTTGTTGTGTTGTGAAAATGAAAAAGCATTTCTGCTAATGCATTTTACTTTTCAAATGTGACATTTCCAATACAATGTTGCATTTTTGCTGGAATGTTATTTGAAAATTAAATCTTAAATGTTTTTTTCTTTATATTTTTCATTAAGTCACAGAATAAGCAATGATGAAGAAGAAAATGAAAAAGTAATTTGGAAGATTGCTTATTCTTTTTATTCATGAGTCAAATTTGGCAGTTCAAATATGAAAATAAAAAATAATTTTTGCTACAGCATAATAATTTGATTTCTGTTATACATATGCTTCCATACCACACTGACAGTTTTAGGCAGAACATTTCTATTTAAAATTAGATGCACTAAAATGCCAAAATAATTACTATCTATGGCTACAGCACTTTTAGACACACATTTATACAGTTTATCAACAAAAAATTGTATTTGTGGGTGACTTGCTCCTTTAAACTGGCTTCACAAAAGTATGTGTTTGCATGTGTGCTGATTCTAAACAATAAGTTAAGTAACATTAGTTAAGTAGTTAAAGTAGATACAAAACAGAAACAGAAAAATAAATGAAACAGAAAACTGAATTGTGAATTTACATGTGATTTTTCTCAGTCAACCTGGTTGATCTGTCATGGGAAAAAAAGGTCAGTTTTGTTTGCTAATCGATCAAATCTTTGAAAACCAAAGACACTTTTGGAAACTAAAAGACACAGCAGCCAAATGTAATCAATGTAGAGAAAGTAATCAGTGTTTGATTAGATGTAATGCTCCAGATATTGATCTGTTTCTGCAACAAGAAGCAACTCCGTGCACCCAGAATGAGAAAGCTTCGATCGCCTGCTGAAGTTAAACAGGCTGTTAATGCAGAGTGACTCTGCCTCTGACGACAGAGATGACAGGCAGAAATGAGAAAACTATGTGATTTTGGGCTGAACCACTGCTGATCCACTTCTGTTATTGTGTCTCCTAAACGTCAGTCGGAACTTCTCTCTCTTTTCTCTTTTTTTTCTGCTGTGATTTTTCCAGGTTTTTGCGATAACCTCTTTGCTGCAAAGGTCTCACTGATGCTATCATTTGACATGACACCACAGAATACAAAAAAAAAAAAACATACCATGAAAATAAGTGTTCCTGTGATGGAGGATGTGAGGGGAAGGGAAACACTTATTTTACCGTAGCTGATTTTTAAAATAATTAACACTGACATTACATGCTGACAGGTGGGAGAAAAATTCAAATTCGTCTGTACAAGTTGAGGTATTCTCACCTTTTTTTCTCCAGGGACTAACAGCGAAGATGTAGCTTGCTATGCATCATTATTAGAATATTGTCATTTGCTCGAACAAGGTGAAACTGTTGCAGAAGCCAAGAGACAGAAAATCTCAGCTGACTGATAATTCACCTCACTTGGTGTAATAGAAATACAAGTAATGGCTTTAGTTGTGTCCTCATTGTCACTCAGTTATTGCAGCAGCAAAAACACTGCACACAGGTATATGATGATGTTAATCTTCTCACAGACAACGGATCAAGATGAAAAGGACTGTGCAAACTCAGAACCTCTTTGGGACTGAGTGAAAACATTCAGCAGGTATCCATATAAAAAAAAAAGTATTAATATGTCCCAACCCAGCGAACATTTGGATGTTTAATGACCGTTGACACCACGTCAAACCGACACCTTCCATCAAGGTTGAAAAATAGCTCCAAAATGAAAGTTGAATTGACGTCTTTTCTGGCCATGACATAAACGTCTTTCAGTGTGTCTCTTTTTGGACGTTCAATAATGAAAATTTAGGCTTTTTATACTGTATTAATGTAAAAAAACATATTGTAAAAAATATCATTACTAGAATAAAAAAAAATTCTGCGTTACTGCTATTACTGACATGAAATGAAGCATTAATGAAGGCTATTTTTATACATATATTTCAATTGTGGGCCTTTACTGTTTGCACTGTAGCTTTGCTCTGTTTTGCTTGGAAAAAAAAGAAATAAAGTCTAATAAACTTAAATATAATATAAACAATAAGAACAAAACCTTTAAGCAGTTTGTTATCCTCTTAAAATTCAAAAATATAAATTTAAACAAAAGTACTGTTAAGTTACACTACCAAAAACCAAGTATCGTTAAAGTAGTAGTATCAAGTAATATCTACTGGTACCCAGCCCTACTGACACTGTTATACTTTAAACATTTGTTTAACATTACCTAGCTACCCGTTCTGTGAAAGCTCAAACTGCTCTTCTACAGTTATCTGCCTAGTGTTTTGGCAAAAATTAATGAAAAAAGATAAATAAATGTATTCTAGAGTAGTTCCTATATTTCAAGTATCTTGGGGTCTTGTTCACGAGTGAGGGAAGTAGGAAGTGGGAGTTTGACAGGCGGATGGGCAGCATCTGCAGTGATGCAGACGCTGAACCGGTCTGTTGTGGTGAAGAAGAGGCTGAGCCGGAAAGCAAGGCTTTCGATTTACCAGTCCATCTACCGCCCAGTCCTCACCTATGGTCATGAGCTTTGGGTAATGACCGAAAGAACAAGACTGAGATACAAGCGGCCGAAATGAGTTTTCTCCGCGGGGTGGCTGGGATCAGCCTTAGGGATAGGGTGAGGAGCTTGGACATTCGGGAGAGACTCGGAGTAGAGCCGCTGCTCCTCCATATCGAGAGGCGTCAGTTGAGGTGGTTTGGGCATCTTGTTAGGATGCCTCCTTGACGCCTCCCCAGGGAGATGTTTCAGGCATGTCCTGCTGGCAGGAGGCCCCCTGGTCGACCCAGGACATATTGGAGAAAATACACCTCCGAACTGGCCCAGGAATGCCTTGGGGTCCAACCTGAGGAGCTGGTGGAGGTGGTCAGGGAGAGAATGGTCTGGAACTCCCTAGTTGGGATGCTGCCCCAGTGACCCGGTCCCTGATAGGCGAAAGACGACGAGATGAGAAGTTCAAGGATTTTTTTTGCTGGTAGGGCTGTAAAATAGTCATAAAATTTTTATAAAAGTGGTCTAAAAAGTCTTGACTTTAACTTGACGAAACCTGTAGGAACCCTGAAATTATATTTCTGTACTTCATTTTGTTGGTTGAATGGGGGGAAATGCTGTGTCATTTAATTGCTTGTTCAACCATGATAGTGGGGCTGTTGGCTGGATAAGAAACTTGAATGTATGCCCGTCTTCTGTCTCCTGCCCGAGAAGGGTTGCTGGAGCAGGCGGCTGGCTGTTCCCATTTCCCGGGGCAGCCGACACACAGACCAGCTCCCATGCAATGCTGTAATCATGCTGGGTCACTTGTGGATTTCTGAGGGAGACCACAGAAATACCGCAGCTGTTTTAGTTGATGCTGCTTCTCTTTTGAGTTGCTCAACCGCATTTTTCTCACTAATAGTTTGCTGGTTGAATGGGGTGAAATTCTGTGCATTTACCATAACACTGCTTGGTCTAAGATGGGTTGAAATATAACATGTTGGTGTGGCTGCTGGGTATCTGACCGAGGATAGCGGAGACTATCTGGCTTCACTGGTTGACCGCGGTGGACCAGCAAAGCCCATTATCCTCGGTCATGCTTTTGTTTTATCACTGTAATGCACAATATGTTGGGCTGAGTCAGGCAGCAATGAAACGATTGCAGTTAGTGAAGAATTCGGCAGCTAGATTCCTGACAGGCTTGAAAAAGACAACACGTTACTCCTGTCCTGGCTTCCCTATGCTGGCTACCTGTGGCTTACTGGGCAAAGTGTAAAGTTCTGTTGTTTGTCTTCAGGGCCCTCCACGGTGGTGCCCCACCGTATCTGGCTGTTGTTGTTACAGATGCATGCTCCTACACGCTTCCTTCACTCAGCTAATCAGGATTTGCTCATCGTCCCACGAACATGGTTCAAGACAAGAGGTGTTGGGGCCTTTTCAGTCCTTGCTCCAACACCATGGAATGAGCTCTCATTTGCTATCAAACTGCCCCATCACTGCAGGTCTTCAAGAGTCGATTGAAGACTCATTTTCATCATTTGGCTTTTATATAATATGGATTTTTAGATTTTTTTTGTCTTTTTTCATATCTGTCTTTTATTGTATCTGTCTTATCATTTTAGTAATTTTTTAATGCGGTTTTTAATCTGTTTTTGTGTCTTTTTGCTCTTTTACTGTTTTTATGTCCTTGGGCTTCTGTAAAGCCAGTGGAAGGTGTTATACAAATAAAATTTGATTGATTGATTGACCGGAATAGAAGGAGACTTAGGCTCCCTTTAGTTGCTGCAATGAACTCAACAACCAAAGACATGGGCTCCAGAAACCGTGAAGACATATGCTGTGAACTTTGTGGCTGGAACTCATGAACTCCTGAAAGTAAAACTACAACAATTGCACAAAGCTGTTTTCTTGGGGTAGACCCAAGCCCCCATAATTTTCCAATGAAATTAAAGCCAACAAGGGAGTGGCAAAAATTGCAGTTCAACCCTCATCCGCTAGGGGCTGGTACCAGAATTGAGCAAATCCTCGTTGACTCTCTCAATTTCACAGCAGAAATAAATATGTTTACAGCCTGTTCATAATAGATCTAGTTTACAGTCTTGATAACTCTGAGGGGGGTTAGCTTTTTTGCAACTATTCTGTTCAAGTGGATACTTAAATTTCTGAATAATTATTGAGCATCAGAGCCACCTGACATCAGAGCTAGCTCTGGGGTGACCAAAGGTGTCCCGCTTTATGTTAGACAGTCCCGCATTTTCATCAATTTCCTCACGCCCGACAAATTAAGATTCATGACCCACATTGTTGACAGTCTCCCGTTTCAAGTTTAAATGCTGTGAGACGGGTTGGGAGAAAGCTGCCTGTGACAAGTAATCAAACTAGGAGGAGGGACTTTACCGCAGGTCTGAAGCACTTGGAGCGTGCACCCGAACCAACAAAACAGAAGCGTCATTGAGCACGGAGAAGAAAATGCTGCTAGAATAAACTCGTGGGTTGAAAATGTTCAGGGAGACTCTGACAGAGTCTTTGTTTTGTATCAGTCATTTTTTCGTGTCATGGTGAGAGGAGTCTGATAAGAAACGGAGCAGAAAATCCGAGTCACATCAAACATGTTGGTCAGAAGACGATTTCCCACTAATTAGACAGGTCCATGCAGAGGCTCTAACACAGACAAGGTGCTGTGGTTGTGTTGTTTCAGATACAAGCTAAACTCTTTTAAAAGCACATCGAAGAAAGCAGGGAGAATTAAATCGAAGCCATCATCAATTATTTTGAGAATTTTGAGAACAAAAGTAACTGTTTTTGATTAGATCAGAATTTTTTCAGATTAAAGTCTGTGAAGTTTTTTTTTCTCTCCCCTAAATATCTGCTATAATCTTCGAAAAACAAAAACACCAAGGAAAGAAAAAACATTAAAAAAATCAAAAACGTATGGATTTTTTTTCTATTGAATGCTGATTTTAGAGGAAAATTAATTAAAAACAAGCTTAAATTGATCTAAATAATTAATAGATGTTCGGCAATTTCGAGTCTCTGAACTTGAGTTTTGTCTGTGTGTTTGTGTTTGGATGTTAATCATGGAATTAGTTGGATAAAGAAGGCAAGCTGTGGTTATTGACTGCACTAACAGATCATCCAATCTTGTTTAAGTAAGTAAATTTCTATCTCTGTACTTTATTTTGCTGGTTGAATGAGGGAAATGTTTCATTTAACTGCTTGGTCAAGCATGTTAGTGGGGCTGCAGAAGCACCTTGAGCGGGTACCCAGCTTCTCCTGTCTCCTCCTGCTGGACTGGGTCAGATGCGAGGCTGTAGTCATGCTGGTCGTTGGTGGATCTCCGAGGGAGACCACAGAAACACAGCAGGTGAGCCATAAGATTTGCTTATGTAAACGGAATCAGCTGAGAAGAGAAACTGGAGCGACACAGCTCCAGAAGCTTCTCTCATTAAGGCTGGAGCCCAGATCACCAGAGACTGCCCAGGGACTGTGGAGGACAGACACCTTTAGTAGCATCTTATTAAAAAATCTTAATGAGCACGGCTTCAATCGTAATAGAAAACAAGTTTTGTCCAAGATAAACAGATGTCCGCGGTAGTGCAGAGACCACCCCCATACCCCTTTGTACCGCCATTGCGTACTCTTTTGTAAAAAGGGCATGATTGCGCAAACATGGTCTGACCACTTATTAAAAAAAAAATCTAAGCCTCCAAGATGCTGCAACAGTTTTGCAGCAAATTGATAAATTACTGTTTTTGAGGAAAATTCCTGAAAGTATCAAAGACTCCTGAAACCTTTTTCATTTTTATGTCTGTCAGAGCAAATAAACAGAGATAACAGGTCACTAAAAAAGCAGCTTCACGCCTCTAAGCCAGTTCAGTAAAAATTCCCAATCTTGCAGTTCTCTGGACCATGAGACTTCATCAACTCCCCCCCCCCCCCCCCCCCCCCCCCCCCCCCCCCCCCCCCCCACACACACACACCTGCAAACCACTCCTCTTCTTTCTATGTGCCGAGGTCAGTCACCTTGTCTGGAGGGAGAGGCAAGAGTGGTCTAAAGGGAAAATAATGCTCTGTTTGGTGTCAAGACTCAGCTTTTTCCTTGGGGTATTCTCAGCTGGTCAAGACTTGATATGGCCGAGCTCCAGCTAAATAATCACATTTCAGACAGAGTGTGTGGGTGTGTGTGTGTTTGCCTCCCCACAAACATTCAGGGATTTGAGGAAAGTCGTCTTCAGGGAGGCTGATGGTAATAGTGATGGGGGTTAGGAGTGCCTGGTGAGTATCATTTCAAAGACGGATGATAAATGTGGAGCGGGATGAAAAGGAGGAGAATTTGGCTGAGCTGTGGTTTTCCTCGTGGTGAATGGTAGTCTTTGATTTTTGTCACAAGCTTTCATCTCTTCTTTAAACTATTTGTAATCTCTACTGCATTCCACACGTGCTCTCCTTGGTTATTTTTCCATCATTTTAGCTCTTTTTAAAATCTTTGATGGACAGCATAACTTCAGTTCTCAGCCACAAGAATCCAACCAAATTTTCCTAATTTTGCTGACAGTTTAATTCCCAAAAGTCAACAACCAATCCCCCACCCGCTATTTGACCCTAAAGTCTAGTCTAGTTCCCCATCTTGTTCCTGGAGTGCCGGTATCCAGCATGTTTTTGTTGTTCCTCTGCGCCAGCACACTTAATTCAGTGGATGAATCACCTGTGCAGCAGCTCATCATGCCCTGCAGAAGCCTTTTAATCACCTGCTCAGGTGTGTTGAAGCTGAGTTATAACTAAAACATGCTGGATACTGGCCATCCAGAACCAGGACTGAGAACTGGTGGCCTTCTTGCTCACATGGAGGCGTTTTCCTTTCAGGCCTCTCTGTTGCCTAGGGAGAGTTGCAAAGACATTCTCCGCCAAGACAACAGAGGGAGTAGCATTTTTCTTGGGAGGGGTTCTGCCACTATTGCGATCAGATCTATGGTCCACGATGGTGTATTTACCATGATTACCAAACACCATCTTTCAAACTTCTACCTCTTTCTACTTCTACCTTTTTCCCTCTTCAAAGCAAGTGCAAAATACATTGCTGCAGCAGTGCAAAAAAGAAAAAAGAGCAATTCCCAGACTCGTCAGCACCACCTCTGAACAAAACAACAGCTTGTATGTAAATTACAGTTTTAACAGTTTGCAGGCAAACACCTTTACTGTGCTGCACCGTTGTAATCTGTTTAGAGGTTCCCAACAAGGAGCCATGATGATAAGAGGTGAAATCATTTGGCACTGGAAGTAAACTGGCAATGGCTTTGCTTTGAGCTGCACTCTGTGTGAAATGAGCAAGAAATGACAAATTAGGTCCCTATTGTTGCTTCGGGTGTTTTTCTGCTAATTTACAACAACACACTGTCTGCCAATGGTCCAGGCTGAAAAATGGTAAATGCTGATTTAAGACAGAGCCTCATCCACAGCTGAAACGGTGTGTAATTGCACAGTAGGGAGTGTTGTAGAACAGAAGCAGAAGGCTCGTCTGGGATGCTTTTCAGTTGGTGCTGCCCAGTGGATACAACCACTCCTCGTTTACAGAATTACAATATGTATTTAGCATGGCTTTTATGTAAAGCTGCATCTAATACTTGCTGCTAAATTGCTAACAAATCTATTGAAATATCTGTCTTTATTGCACAGAATAATTGGATCGTGACTCTTTAAAATCTGAGTATTACAGCATGTATATAATCATGCTGTGCTGGCAGTGATGCTAGCATTTGGCTGCATATTGCAGATCCTTCAGATTGATGGCTCAAATACTGGAAACTGCACCAAAAATGAAATCTGGCAGGACTAAATAATCCAGAAAAGTATCACTTTTTCAAAAATAATATTACATTGATAAAATAACAGGATAGTGCTGCTTCAATAAATATCTTCAGGGAATTTTAAATATAAATTTATGTGGCAATACTATCTTATTATAACAAAACATCACAGGTATTTTTCTAATTCAGATGTTTTCATTACCCTGTTTAATGTGTAGAGTTGTAGAAATTAGGATGAGCAGCTTAGCAGGGAACAATGACACCTAGATGTACGGAAACATTAAGCATGTGAAGACAGTTCCATCCCCTGGATTGAAAATTAGATCTCAGGATTTGTTGTGTTCGAATTAAAGTTTGCATCAAATTGATGAAGTGTCTCCTGTTACTTCTGCTGTTCTAAAGTGAAGCTAAAATATCAAGTTTACAGGTTCTGCCATATTGGTTTTTGAAATTTGCACAATTATAATTTAGAATTCAATATATTTTAGATTTGAGATGTTTTTTTAGGGCTCTGGTGCTTCTGTTCTAGGAAATAAAAGTGAGTCAGATCAGAGTTGAGTTAAACATGGCAGGATCTGGAGTCTTATTTCCTGATATTTGGACATATCAGCTCTGATTGGCTAACAACAATGAATCTCTACCACTGACTCCATTTGCTTTTATCTCCACAAATAACACAAACCTGAAGGAATTCTACCGTGTGGTGGAGTTGCTAATGCTAACGGTTAGCTTCTACTAGCTGGGACATTCTCTGCTATCTCTGGACGCTAAACCAACAACAGCTTTCCTCGTCCTTACCCAAGATAGGTGAGTCCATGAATGTTAAGTGACAGGGTGATGTAGATCTGTCAAGATTTTCAAGTCCAAGAGTTTCACCATCTATTTTCTATCAAACAGGAGATAGGTGTAGGAGACTATTTTCATGTTCAGCCTGCATAAAATCTCTGAGTGACCAATCATAATCAGAAATAATCTTTAAAAAAAATTCTGTGAAGTTAACCTTCTTCCCATCTACATAAAGGCACTCATCTGTTTTGGTATCTGAATTACATGCATGAGTATAGTTATTATATATGTTATAAGCATGAGTTGTAAAATTGATTAAATCAACTAAAAAGTTTTACAGTGTTGCATCCCGAATAGATTTTCTATAAACGGTTAGAATTAGCATCACATCTTATGGTTATTTACAGATGGTTGTGATTGTATGCAGCAGAAAGTAGCTTCAGCTGTCAGATAAACAATAAACTGTGAAATTAAAGGCTGTTTAGGCAAGACAGCTTTATTTATACAGCACATCATACACACACAGAAGCAATTCCATGGGCTTTTCAGGAGCAACAAAAACAGTAATACTACGAAACAGTCCATTTTAAAATCTACATGAAAACATAAAAACATTTAAATACACAAATGAAATTAGCTTAAAAAACAAAAGAGAAAAACAAAAGACAGAAGGTGCAGTGTAGGAAATAATCAGAGGTCATGAGGAAGCGGATTCCATCTGTGTGCAGCATTGCAGTTTAAGCAGCATCACCCTGTTGAGGTATGACCCGGTTCTACCAGCTGACTGCTTCTTAAAGGTTAGAAAATAACGTTTGCATAAACAGCTATGGGTTTTTTGTTTTAGATTGGAGTTGTTTTGAGACACTTTTTAAATGAGCGTGGTTTCTAAGCTGTAAAATGAAATTTAAAACAACTCAATGTCATAAGAGAATGAGTGGAATTTTGTGTAGACTTGATAACAAATGATTTTGTTTGCGTACAGAAACGAGCTAAATGTGTTTATTTAACTGAACAACATGAAAATCATAACCGCTCTGTGTGTCAGGTGTTGCCTCACAAAGACATCTGAAATCACTAAACACCCAACAAAAGGAAAAAGCTTCTGAAAGGCAGCCAGATAACGACAGAGGCATTCAGTGTTTCCTACTGAGGTAACCGCTTCCCCCCTTGGCAGATAAAGGGATGATGGATCAGTTGATCCGGTCGTGTTTTTATAAGGAGGTGGTTATGTAGCTGCACTGAGAGCAGCAGACTCCGGTTCTCTTCTGTTATCATTAATGGCTTTATCTCTGCATCACACCATTGTTTGGTTTAACGTTGAAATGTGCTGTGGACGAATATGTCAGCTGATTGACTGTTCAACTGTTCAAATTGTACAAATATATTTGTTTACTGTGGATTGTGAAATAAAACAGCTTTATTTTGCACCCACTGGAGGACATGCTGTGTTTTTTATAAGCTGCGCTGATTGTGCCTGTGATTAAGGAGGTGTTGGACTATAAAGTTTTACAGCGCAGGAATAATTACCGTCTGTTTTTAAGAATACAACGTCTCTCGAAAGGGGTGTAAAGAATAAACTGGTGATAAACAACGTCATGGCACAAAGCTTTGTGGAAATCCAGGCATAAATCATGCAGCTCATAAAAACCCTTTTAATGTGGGCAGTAAATAATGGATGGCATGCCATTTATTTTATTTGGATTGAAATGAATTATTTCTTATTGATTACAGTCATCTGTTAGCAAGCGTCTTGCAAATAGTTGTTATCCCTCTAATGCAAGACAACACCGGTAAAAGCTCTGCTGAAGATTCATGAACGTAATGAAAGACAAATTTTGTGCATCAGATTAAGATTTTACTCGATTTTTGATTATCTCAGTAAAAATAAGTCTGTAGAAATCCTGATTAATCCTAAATAAAATTGTGCATTTGTTCATCTGTAAGTCAATTTCAAGCTTTCTCGTTCTTGGTCAAATTGCTGAATGTTTTTTTACTTTTCACTTTGAACAGTGTCAGGCCCAGGCCAATAAAAGTGGCAGTGTGTAGTTTCCTGGTAATAGGGGGCAGTCCATTTATACATTTAAGGGTAATTTTACTTCAGTACATTTATACATTTAAGGGTAGTTTTACTCAATATTGCTGTGAGTGTTGCTGGTAACATTGCAGTAAATGCCATTACCTGTGGAGCAAAAAGCATGCTGCATGGACTCCTCAGACTTTGATGACCCTTCAGTTAATTGCATTAATAGAATGCAATGCCGATGCTAGTTTTCTGGCACTGCTGCTCAGGGTCATGCGCCTGCCGATGACGTCATCATACTTTGGCAATAGCGCTCGGCAAAAATATATTGCATCTCTTTTACAATTATGTTCTTTAACATATAAGTTCTGGAAAAGTGTAGCAGTTTTGTTATTAAATTCTAGTTTCTTACTGCCTAATTTTTTTTCTATTTGGTAACTTCCATAATTCGCACATTCAGTGAATCATCTAGTGTTTTTTAAAATTTATTTCATTTATTTTTTAAAGTAGAAAAAAAAACGATACTAACAAATTGAGGTTTCTCAAACCAAGAAAATGAAAAGGGAACAGAAAGGAGAAAACTTATGTTATCTGCCTCTTTTTAACTAAAATGACATTTTTACAATAACATAATAATTATAAATTAGCCTATACAAAGTAATTGCTCGACTGGTAAGCTGACTTGAGTTCAATTTGTAAAGAAGAAAGAGAACATTTATAGTAATAATAACAATTCAAAAAGCAAAAGGATTTTTGCACATATACCTATTCATACATTAAAGTGCATCGCCTGCCCATATGCTCACACAAACTTCATCTATATCCATAAAGACATACACATGCATCTACTACATATACACATACACATACATACTTACATATTTATACATACACACATGAATATACCTACTCACATCTCTATAGTTTAATTATTTCTATGTATTTTTATTTTTTTATACAATTGATTTGCATGTATATGATTCCAGTATTTCATTTTAAATTAGTTTTTTGAAAGTAAATATTGTTTTTGCATCTTGATTACATTACCTAGCTTATTCCATATTTTAACTCCATATATGGAGACACAGCGCTCCTTTATAATTATTCTATGCTTCGGTATTGTAAATAATTCATGTCCTTTTAGTTCATATTTACTCTGTCTTTTTATAAATCTTCTAAGTACATTTTTAGGAAGGGTTTTTTGTTTGCATTATACATAAATTTAGAAATATTGTAGTCCACTAGGTCATAGAATCTTAATGTTTTTGTTTTTTACAAATAACGGGTTAGATGGATCTCTGTAATTACTCCTTGCAATGATTCTTATTGCTTTTTTTTGCAACACATAGATGACATTTGTATAAGTTTTATATGTTGTGCCCCAGATTTCTTTACAACAGTTCAAATATGGTGCAATAAGTGAATTATATAATAAATATAGGGAGTTATCATCCAGTGCACATTTAACTCTATGTAACATTGCAATTGTCTAGCTATTTTAGTTTTCACATTGTTTATATGTGGCTTCCAAGATACATTATCATCGATTATATCTCCCAAAAATTTTACTTCTTTTACTCTTGTAATATTAAAGGGAAGTTATGGAAGTTTGACAGCCAAAACATGTATAGAAATAATACATTTCTTCTTCATACATTCTCCTGCAGTGCCCTGGTCCTGTAGAATGAGCCCTGGCATTTTTACTGTGATTGCCTGTTTTTCTGTAAAATCACAGAAAAAGAGAGCTGCTCAGGTCGAGCAGGCTGCTTCATGCGCATTCACGCTCAGGCATAGGCCGTAGCATTTGCTATCCATAGCTTTAGTAGCAGAGCGAGAGGTAGTGCCAACTCAGTGACTTTGTCGCTGTTCCTAACGCCTAGTGATGAACCTAGCTACATTTCTGAGGACCCTTAGCTACTTTCTGTAGAACTTTCTTCTAGATATTTCCTGCAAATTAGCAACAAAATAGCTATTTTTACTCTGAACCGTTCTTTGGTTTGACGTTGTTTCAGCTGTCACCAAGGATATAAAAGTTAAAGATACTTTGAACGTTACTGGTGTGTAGCTCACCTTTCAAGATGTCTGACTTTCATGCAGAAGACCTGGGTTCAATTCTGGATGTAAACATAATTTATTTAGAGTAGATTTTTTACATTAATGGTATATTTTTTTTACAGTAAGATGCCCAAATTTTTATTTGAGACTTGCTGAACGGCACTGAATTCACAGATAAAAAAGATGTGGGTTCAACTTTCATTTTGGAACAATTTTTCAAGCAAGGGAAGGGAATGATCTGAGCATGGAGCAGGAGGACGGACCCATCTTAAACCTTTGTCGGCTGTGCTGAAGAGAAAGGTACAGAACCAAATTATTTAATTCATCAGCTGTGTGTTCTCCTGTTATCTGTCCTTCGGGCCACACACTGAACTGTCTCCGCTGTTATTTTCATTAAGGAGTGTGCACGTACAGCACAAGCCTACTATTGAAGCTGCCATTACGCTTTTGGCCTGAGGGGGCAATCGCGAGCATGAAAATTCAAAAGTCTGAAAAGTCCCTTTAATATCATCTATATTTAGTAGACTTGTATCATTTGAGTTACTTTTACTAAATATCATGAAACATGATTTATCAGTGTTTAATGAGTTTATTCTCATCAAATCATAATTTTATTTTTTTCATCTCAGTTTGCACTGTTTCTATCATCTGTTTGATATTATCTCCTGCATAATAAAAGGTAGTGTCATCTGAAAATAGAATACATTTAATTTATTTTATATAGAGGCAATATCATTTATATACATAATAGATAGTTTCAGACCCAGTACTGACCCTTGTGGTACCCAACAAGTAATTTCACGTAGATTTGATTTAATGTCATTTATTTGTACATATTGTTTCCTATCATTCAAATAACTTGTTAACCATTTTAGAGCCATTTCTTTGATACCATATTTACTAAGTTTTTTAAGAAGAATTTCATGATTTATTGTATCAAAATACTTATGAAATGGTTCTTTTTGTCAATGGCTTCTGATATCTCTTCTGTTAGTTCCATTAGTGCCATGGAAGTTGAACGATTAGTTCTAAAACCATATTGACTGTCGTTTAATATATTTTCTATTGTGGAACAGTTGAAGCTGTTTTATTTCTTTTTGTTACAATATTTAGTATTCCCCAAGTTGTTCGGATATCTGTATTTTTGTCTAATAAATTGCTATAATAATCCTTTTTTGTTTTCTTATTATAGTAACTAATTTATTTTTGTATATTTTGTACCTATTTTGGTTCACTTGTTCTTTGCTTTAAAAAGCATCTATATAAGGTTTTTTTTTCTTACAGGCATTCTGCAGCCCTTTTGTTATCCATGGAGTGTTCATCCCTTTTCTTTTTGTTTGAATTTTGGTTTTACAGTTTTTAATCATACAGGTTACAGGTGATGTGATCAACAGTTGCAAGACCCTTACCCCCAAATTCCACTACCTCCGCTCCGGTCCGCCCCTGCCTTCCGCAGCCGCTCGCTTCCGAACTCAATTTTTACTGGTACCCGCTCTACAACGGCTCCGCTCCGGTGCGGAGACCTGAGGTGGGCAAACAAGCATGCGCGGGATTTTCGAGATCTTGCGATACAGTCCGAGCAATAAACGCGGAAGTTAGATCCAAACACCCGTTGTGAGGGAGAAGCATCGGCATGAACTGTTTAGTCTGCCCATCATTTGTGTAGAGAGATCAGCAGTGCTTGGATCAACAAAGTGTGACTACTTTGATAGTGGAAACTGTATTTATGGCTTACTTTTGTGCATTTAAACTTCAGCCGCCATTGATAGTTGTTAAAAGTTGTTAAACCTGTGCATAAGAAACAAAAAACGCTTTTTGTTTATCGGTTTATTGTGAAAAACGGAAGTTGTGCTTGCTCCTTTTCCTGTTGGGCGGTGGTGATTTCTGTCCATTTACTGCGGAGGTGCTCCGGCGTCCGGCGAAAATAGGATCGATTCTATTTTTGCCGGACGCCGGAACAGAGGGCGGCGCCGCACTGCCGGAGCACGGCCGCAGTAGTGGAATTGCTCTGATTGACTACAACAGGACCGATTTTGCTCCGGCATTCGTGTCGGAGCGGAGCGGAGGTAGTGGAATTTGGGGGTTAGCCGGCCTGAAGGAAACATGGCATCCTCCAAAGATGCTAGACCTGCACTCGATGTACTTTAGACCCGATTTTTATGGTTATAGTACAAATCCACCAATATTTTTCAACAACTTGACATCAATTTTTCATTTTCAACAACATTTCGATGGCTATTTCCAGAGAATGACGGCAAAAACTACACATTGTCTATTTAAGGTGGGGTTGCCCAAATGGGGCACTTGCTTGTGCATGGGTGGCACTTATGGTAATGCTATTTATCTATTTATTGGTAAAAAAATCATTCTTTGTTTGGGGGGTGAGGGCTGGTAAATAACTTCAAGCCTTTGTGGATACTGTAAAATAAATTTAAATGGAACTCAATGGGGGTGGCACCTGGGGTGGCCAATCAGAGTCCAAGGGTGACATGTGCTACCCAGACCCCACAATCCTGGGAATTTTAAGAAGCCAACACGGAAGTGGCAAAAGTTGCAGTTCCACCTACATCCACTAGGGGATGGCACCAGAAGAGAACAAATCCTCATTGACCCCCATGTTAAAAATGAAAAATTCACAGCAGAAATAAACATGTTTACAGCCTGGTTGGAAATTTTTTTTTTTAGGTTTAATAGATCTAGTTTACATTCATGACAACTTTGAGGGCGGAGAGTTTTATGTTACTCTTGTGTAATGTAATGCTTAAAATACTGGATAATTAATGAGAATCAGAGCCACGTCAGAGCTAGCGCTAGGAGCAAGCTCTGGGGAAAGGCCTCAGCCTAGCCGGTAATAGATAAATAATTTCCCGCCTTTTTCACTCTGTGAACTTCAGTTGTGTTCTGTGTCTTTATTTTGATGTTAAAGGGACTTTACGGAGTTTTGAATTTTTATGCTCACGATTACCCCCTCAGGCCAAAAGCGCAACGGCAGCTTCAATAGTAGGTTCATGCACGAGGCGTGCATGCTGTACGTGCACACTCCTTAATGAAAATAACAGCTGAGACAATCCCGTGTGTGTGTGTGTGTGTGTGTGTGTGTGTGTGTGGTCCGGAGGACAGAGGACAGGAGAACACGCAGCTAATTAATTAAATAATTTGGTTATGTACCTTTCTCTTCAGCACAGCCGACAAAGGTTTAAGATGGTCAGTCCTCCTGCATGCTCAGATCATGCCCTTCCCTTGCTTGAAAAATTGTTCCAAAATGAAAGTTGAACCCACATCTTTTTTATTTGTGAATTCAATGATGTTCAGAGAGTCTCAAATAAAAATGTGGGCTTCTTACCGTAAAAAAATATACCATTAATGTAAAAAAGAAACTAACTAAACCATATTGACATCCAGAATCAAACCCGGGTCTTCTGCACATGAGTTTGACATCTAACTAGATGAGCTAAAGCACCAGTGATATGTTTTGTATCTGTAACATTTATATCCTTGATGACAGCTGAAACAACATTCAAAGAACGGTTTGGAGCGAAAATGGCTTTTTTTTTTTTTGCTAATTTGCAGGAAATATCTAGTAGAAAGTAGCTAAGGGTCCTCAGAAATGTAGCTAGGTTCATCACTAGGTGTTAGAAACAGCGACAAAGTCGCCGAGTTGGCGCTACCTCACTCTCTGCTGCTAAAGCTACTGATAGCAAGTGCATGAGCGTGAACGCACATGTAGCAGCCTGCTCGACCCGAGCAGCTCTCTTTTTCTTTATTTTACAGAAAAATAGGCAATCACAGTAAAACTGCCAGGGCTCATTCTACAGGACCAGGGCATTGCAGGAGAATGTATGAAGAAGAAATTTATTATTTCTATACATGTTTTGGCTGTCAAACTTCCATAATGCCCCTTTAATCACGGAATTATTTGGACAAAGAGGGCAAGCTGGTATTGACTGTACTAATAGATCCTCCAAGCAGTTTCAGCTTCTTTCACTAAGTAAAATTATATTATTTTATATATCTATCTTATGCCAGTCCGATCTTTTGGGTCTCATTAAAAATTGAGCTGACCTACATGGCGATGCTATCTGGCTTCAGCACATTTCCTGCCTGTTTTAGATCTTGAACACAGCTGATTTGTTTAATTCAGCAATGAATCACTACTGTAGACACTTAGGAATGCTGGAAGATGTTTCAGCTTTTAGATGAAGGCGTTAAAAAGATGAACGCACAGCAAGGAGATAGGTTTTGGTTTTGTTTCGGGCACTACGGGTGTTAAAAGCAAGCAAAACTGCCTTGTGTCCCTTTCAGCTGCTTGCCTGTGGAGCTCTTTGAGGGAGATTACAGAAACACGGCTGCTCTTTGAGTTAATTTTGGAGTTGCTTTACCGCGTTTCTCTTGCTAGAAGTGCCTGAAAAACCTCCGTTAGCTTGAGTTAGCGTGTAGCTCCTGCTGAGCTCAGACCTGCTCCAACCGAGTCGGAGCATGACCTCATGTAAGCCGCCAGCGTGCGCAGCTCCAATCGCAGTGGTCTAAGACGCTGCTTGTATTTTAACAGTCCATATTATAGGTCCACATGTGACCAGCATAATTACTGCCTCGCTCAGAAGCCAAGCAGCCATGCAGATTGGCTACCCCGGAGCCCCTTCTTAGCTTCTTGGGTTAGCCAAGTTAGTAGCTGCATAGTTAAATTCTTACAGCCATTACAGCCCCACTCTCCCCTCCACGTCTTTCCCATTTTTGGATTGTCAAGGCGTGACGAGACACGTGAAACGGTCACAATGGCGGTGGTGGGAACCTCCTGTTTCAAATGAAGACGTATACTCCGAGCCTATGGACGTTATTTGTTCAGTATATATATATATATATATACATCGATATTGCTACCCCAGGCCACTCCGTGGACACGCACCTGGCTTTGAAATGTGTTAAGGCTGTCCAGGATTTACAGCAAAACCCAAAACCACTTCCAAAATCTAAACCAAATATTTACTTTGTAATTTAAAAAAATATATGTTTTTGTTTTGAAGCTCTATTTTTCTTTACTTGTTGAAAAAAACATCATAGTTATGAATTCAAGCTCTCGCTCCATGTGCTTTCTCTCTCTTCAAGGTCTCAGCATCGACTGGAAGCTTAAACTTTTTCAACCATCTGAACTCTTTATATAATTTGAAGCTTGTAGGAGCGGTGGAAATTACAAACCAGACAGCCTCTGTTTCTAAAGGCAGACAGGTCAGAGTCCTGCGAAAATCTGATCATAAAAAGAAACTGCTGGTCTTTAATCACACGGTTCCTCTAAAGTTTCCTGACAAACCTACAATCAAGCTGCAGGCAACTTGATTAACAGGTTACTTGAACACACTGACACACCAGCTGTCCAACATGAACGGTCATCTGGTTGAAAAGTGCAGACAGGTTGATTACAGCAATTCAAATGTTCAACAAAACTTTATGAAAACAAGGAAATGAGCGTTTCAAAGCTGCTGTAGAGAATGGAGGTGCCAGTGTTTGAAATGTCTGAAGTTATTATTTTTATTCTAATCATAAAGGTTTTATTTATATTTAATTTCAGTACCAGAAATTGTTCAAAGTATGTAAATACTTACTGTAAAAAAAATACAGCTTTTTTGAGATAAAAGCCAACAGATACAAGCTGAGAGATTTCAGACAAACATTTTCAGTCTTTTATTCAATTTGTATTCTGAATCCTGATTAAACCTTGCAGTGAATTATGAAAACACAGTCTTTATTTGTAATGACAGCTGCTCTTAGTCTAGCTTGAAAGACCATTGTGGCATGTATATTTGAGAAATATTTTAGTGGAAAGACTGAGATACATTAAGACGTTTGGTCAATGCTAAACATATGTATGAAATTCTTTGCACTAAATCCCTCTCGCATAAAGTTATTTCAGCAATTTTGTTTTGGACTTTTTCAGTACCTTCCAGAATGAGTTGTTTTAGGGCTCTGTCACTTTAAGAAAACAAGCTGCAGCCGGCCACGTCCGCCATCCTCCGCTCAAACTGCTCAGATATCATCAGGCAGGCAGTGCATTTGGTACCTTGGGCTTCAGTGCGTATTTACGAATTAAATCATTTACAAAAACATAACATCACATGACAGAGGTCCTGTTTAAAACAGCAGGATGTTTATGCAGTGCGCTGAGAGAAGGAGTGGGGTCACAGAACGAGTGAAAATGTTGGTGTTACACGCCCCCAGTCTAGGGTATAGGGGAAGCAACATGACAGTCACAACAATTGAGGAGGCCGGTCTGCTAAAGAGCAAAACGCTTATTTGCTGAAGATTGTGTATAATACAAAAGAAATGTGGGGGGAAAGAAGGGACCTGTGGGTTGACCAAATAAATGAAATAAATAAAACAAAACACACCCTAAATGAACTCTTAACCTTGAAAAAAGAGAAAGAAAATCCTAACTTACTTATCTACAAAATGGCGTTCAAAAACCAGTACAAGGGAGGTACTACCCACGCTTACCTAAGCCCTTTTCAGATAGACATTCTGGAACATTTGCGGACAATTCAATCCGGTTTTTAACCAGAACTGTGTTTTCAGACACGCCACTTTTGTACCGGAACTTGTCCTTTCGGCTGCATTCACACAGCAGGGAAAAGTTCCAGATGTCTGACGGCAGCGGGGTGGTGGTGGGGGGAGAGAGAATCGGACTCATGTTAAGAAGAAGAAGAAGAAGAAAATATCATCTCTATAGCGCCTCTCAAGATAAAAATCACGAGGCGCTTAAGCATAATTCTGCGCACACGAAGACGCATAAGAGACCTGGATGATGAAGCTCAATGGTTTAAGGAATCACTGAAGCGGTGTGAAGCGCTCCGTCGCGCGTCTAGGCGGTACCGTGGTTTGCCGCATGCTACAGCAGCGAGCTATCTAGGTGCGCACAGCGTCCCCTGGTCCCCTCCTCCTCCCCCTCCCTCTTTTCCGGAACTTTACCTCACCAGTCTGAAGCAGCCAGCCTGTCCGTAACAAGTCCGGACCTGTTACTAGGGGCTTCGTCCGGATAAATTCCGGAACACGTTATCCGGATGTTTGTATTCAGACAGAAAGGTCTTACGGACAGATTCCGGAACATTTCCGTTTTTCATGGCCTGTCTGAAGGGGGCTCTAGTGTTTTTAGACATCCAGATACTACGTGTGCAGATGTACAGGGTACCCCATCTTACCTGGTCCACAACTGTCCCACCACATACCTGGCAGCCAGCTTTAAAAGGACTTCAGCTTCAACTTTACACTAAAAAGCAGGGAAGACAAGCTCTGGGCTCAAAGGCAGGATCAGAACAAAAGGCTGCAGTTTCCACCAGGTGTAGGCTATTTAAAGGCAGGCTCCACAGCTGATTGGGCAACCAGGTACACAGCAGCCAATCACTGATAAAAAGGCAAGGTTCACCTCAAATCAAATGAAATCAAAGCTTTATTTATAAAGCGCCTTCCGCAACCCTGTCAGGAAGCCCAAGGCGCTGAACATGGTACAGTACAAAGTTAAAGAAAGTGAATAAATCAAAAATAAAAGCAATTCAAATTACAGATTACAAATTACAAAAAAGGTGAAACATTCTAGTAGAAGACAAATGTGTAAAACAAGGGAAAAAGTGAACCAATGAAAACTATAAGATAAAATCAACATAAAAGAGGGCCAAATTCAGACATGTTCAGGAAACGCCAAGCGGAGGAGGTGGGTTTTTAGGCGACTCTTGAAGACTGGCAGAGATGGGGACAGCCTAACAGAGGGTGGCAACTGGTTCCATAGTGACGGTGCTAGGACTGAGAAAGCCCAGTCCCCACGAGTACGACACCTAGAACGAGGGACAACGAGCAGGCCTTGGTCAGAGGAGCGCGTGATGGGGAATGTCTGTTCAGGAGCGTGGCCAGATAGGGGGAGCACCACCCTGGAAGAAATTAAAAACAAAGACGAGGAGTCTGAAGTGTGAATGATAGCAAACCGGAAGCCAGTGCAGGGCGGCCAGAACCGGACTGATGTGGTCCTGTTTCCTGGTCCCAGTCAGGAACCTGGCTGTGCTGTTCTGCACAACCTGTAGGCGACGCAGTGATGACTGACACAACCCTGCATATAGAGAGTTGCAGTAATCAAGCCTAGAAATTACAAAAGCATGGAGTACCTGCTCCAGGTGGGCTCTCGACAGCATGGGCTTGATTTTTGCAAGGCGTCTCAGGTGAAAGAAACTGGACCGGATCACAGAGTTACCTGAGCATCAAATTTAAGTCCAGCATCAATTTTCACCCCCAAACTGGTCACAACTGGTTTTGAGTGGGGAGAAAGAGGGCCAAGATCAACATAACAACAAACATTCCCCATCACGCGCTCTGCGCTCCTCTGACCAAGGCCTGCTCGCTGTCCCTCGTTCTAGGTGTCGTACTCGTGGGGACCGGGCTTTCTCAGTCCTAGTACCGTCACTATGGAACCATTTGCCACCCTCAGTTAGGCTGTCCCCATCTCTGCCAGTCTTCGAGTCGCCTAAAAACACACCTCCTCCGCTTGGCGTTCCCTGATTGTATTTGAGTTAGGCCGTCATTTATGTTGATTTTATCTCACAGTTTTCATTGTTTCAATTTTTCCCTTGATTTACACATTTGTCTTCTACTAGAATGTTTCACCTTTTTTGTAATCTGTAATTTGAATTGCTTTTATTTTCTGATTTATTCACTTTATTTGACTTTGTACTGTACCATGTTCAGCGCCTTGGGCTTCCTGACAGGGTTGCGGAAGGTGCTTTATAAATAAAGCTTTGATTTGATTTGATAACGATCCACATTCCTGCTGTTGGGGTGAAAAACAATGAGCTCTGTCTTTCCCTCATTCAGATGCAGAACATTGGCCATTAGCCAAGACTTCACCTCGTTAACACAGGACACAAAGGACTGGATAGAGTGACCTTTCTCCTGACACAATGGAGAGTAAATCTGGCAATCGTCAGCATAGAGATGGAATGATAGGCCATGTTTACAAAAGATTGACCCCAGAGGTAGCAGATAAATGTAGCAGGCAACTCTAACCTGTAAATTAAAACAATTATAGAAACTGCCAGCAAAAGCTACTCCTTTTATTGGCAAGGCAGGAAGAACTGCAACCTTACAATATCTGTTAATGAATAATGAACGGACATAAAGCTTATGCAAAGGAGCAGAAACAAACGTCATTCCAATACCCTGCACAAATGCAGATGACTGGCATGAGGACAAGGAAGACAAAGGTAGGACACCTTCACAAAGTATGGACTGAGAACCACCTGTGTCTCGCAAGATGGTTACCAAGAGCTGATCTTTCGGATCAGCCGTCACTGACACAAAACCTTGTGAAATAAAGGGTTTGAAACAGGAGTCAGGTTCACACTGGAACAGTTGGATAATTTGCTTGATCTCTGAAGACAGACCAGTGATCCCCAGCTCTCTTCCCTGAGGGCCATTATCCAGCATGTTTTATTTGTTGCCCTAATCCAACACACTTGATTCACCTGTTCATTATCTCATTGGGCTATACAGAAGCCTGTTAACCACCTGCTGATTAAAATCAGGTGTGTTGAAGCAGGGAAAACAGTAATACATGCTGGCCCTCAGGGAAGGGAGATGGAGATCACTGACTAGACCATGCCCCCAGGGTCCAGTGTAAAACTAGGCCAGAATGTTCGATCTCCCCACAATCAGACTAGAGACAGCAACACCCATGGTTTTCACATCTTGTTCATGTAGGATGAGATTTGTAACACACATATATTGACACATTCCCATGTGCTGATCCTTAGCCATGTAAGATTATGTTGGCAGACGCTGAAGTTACTTTTTGAATGTTATTTTCTGAACGGAGGACTGAGGGTCCTCCCGAACTGCAGCCAGTGATGGACGAGACCCTGCGGATTCAAAAATAACAACAATTGTTGCCATAAAACCCAGTTTTGAGGCACATAACACCAGTGTTGGGAGTTACGCCGTTTAAGTATAACGGCGTTTCTAACGGCATTCTTTTATAGGTAACGGAATAATCTAATTAATTACTTTTCCTGCCGTTGCAACGCCATTACCGTTACTGGGGACGGAAGGTTGTGCGTTACTATGTGCTTGTCGAACGTTGAGCAACAGTGTGAGGCTTTCTGACCGCCACACGATGATGATTAGCCGGGTGGGCGGAGACCCTCATGGTCTCAGTCACTGCATGCTGTAGACACAACAAAGCAATGACGGGAATAACGCTGTTTAAAATAACCGCGTTAATAAAAAATATTTCTTTCTGTAACGAGCAAACTAATTAATTACCGTCTCCTTTTATCAAAACGATCGTTTCTGTTACTGATAAGAAAAAAGCGTGCGTTAAGCAGCGCAGTGTGTTGAAGCTGTCATCAGCTGATCAGGAGCTAAAGAGGTAGATGTTTTCATCCAAGAGCATCACGGCCCGTGAAGAACGAGGAAGACGTGATGAATATCTACGGCTGCAGGTGTGGATCTGCAGCCGTGCCCTTCTTAGCGTGACAGCGGGACGTCCCGAAGGTCCGCTCACCTGTTCACCGCTCAGACGTCCTGATCTTCTACCTTCCTAGATCATCCAGCTGTAACCTGTTTCTGATCATGTCTTTAGACCCGCTGTAACACTGATGCATCAGTCTCAGACGTCATGGAGCTCAGGTGTTATTAGAACTACCTGTGTGTGTTTACCACCCAGCTTCAGCTCTTCTGTGGTTGGGTCTGACCCACGTTAGTACATTTAAGTCCTCCATCAGATTTGTGCCTCTTCTAGTGTCATTTTAA
>SSNQ01034660.1:267373-278263 GCA_006942095.1 Nothobranchius kuhntae
AGGAGAAGGGTAAACTGTACACACGACGCTTCTCCCAAAATTGGTACACCAGGAAGCAGTGGCTAGCTGGATGCAATCACGCTAATGCGTTATTTTGCTTTCTGTGTTTGTTATTCAAAACGGCTGGGATCCACAGAAGGTGGATGTGGAACTTGTGTCTCATTGGGGACTCCATTCATTCTCTGACTGAGGAATGCAGCGCATCAGTGCAGCAGCCAACAAAGAAACGGAGGACGTTTGGACAGGGAGAACAGCAGCTGGGTGCAGAGGTAAGCTGTACATTACATTTCTGTAAACAAGACAATCAGAATCAGAAATCCTTGGTTGTCCCACAAACCGGGACATTTGTTTAATAACATGTACATTGTTTAATGTGCAATAACTGTAAAAACTCATTTCAACACACATACTTATTATACATATTTAATCATGTAAATGTGTATTTCAAGTAAATTTGTACATACATCAATCTGATTCCATTTTACTTGTTACACTTCTGCTGCAGCAAACAAATTTCCCAGCTTTTAGGAAAATAAAACATTTCTGATTCTCAATGAGATGTTTTTACATTTGAAGTAAAAACATCTCATTGAGAATCTGAAATGTTTTCTTGTCCCAAAAAGTGGGAAATATGACATTTGTAAGAGGATACTGATGACATTATTTCCTATGAAAGTGTTTCCACTTTCCATAAGTCCTAACAGTGTAAATTTCTGGCATTTTGTCTAAGTAGTGTTTGCTACCATTACTGTAACAGTGACCTGCTCATAATTTTTGGTGTTCACTCAAATGTTGAAATTAAACAAAATGTTTTTGTTACTTGCCTCTTGCATTGCCTGTTTACCATTTATGGTCATGTTATTTTATGTGCAATTTAATGCAGTATTTTTCAACCTTGGTCCGCAAGGCAGCGTGCCAATAGTCAGACACACCTGGATTAATCAGTTTGTCCAATGATGTAAGACAGGAAATAAAAGAGCTGTGCTTAATTCAGGAAATAGTGAAGTTGTGCACAAAGCTCAGAAAGCACAAGTTTGTTTAAAAAAAATAGCACAGCCCCACCAAAAATATTTTTCACCAGCCGCCACTGACTGCAACCTTACAATATCCGTTAATGAATGATGAACGGACATAAAGCTTATGTAAAGGAGCAGAAACAAATGCCATTCCAATACCCTGCACAACTGCAGATGATTGGCATGAGGACAAGGAAGACAAAGGTAGGACACCTTCACAAAGTATGGACTGAGCGCAAGATGGTTACCAAGCGCTGATCTTTCGGATCAGCCGTCTGACACAAAACCTTGTGAAATAAAGGGTTTGAAACAGGAGTCAGGTTCACACTGTAACAGTTGGATAATTTGCTTGATCTCTGAAGACAGACCAGTGATCCCCAGCTCTCTTCCCTGAGGGCCGTTATCCAGCTTGTTTTATTTGTTGCCCTAATCCAACACACTTGATTCACCTGTTCATTATCTCATTGGGCTATACAGAAGCCTGTTAACCACCTGCTGATTAAAATCAGGTGTGTTGAAGCAGGGAAAACAGTAATACATGCTGGCCCTCAGGAAAGGGAGATGGAGATCACTGACTAGACCATGTCCCCATGGTCCAGTGTAAAAGTAGGCCAGAATGTTCGATCTCCCCACAATCAGACTAGAGACAGCAACACCCATGGTTTTCACATCTTGTTCATGTAGGATGAGATTTGTAACACACACATATATTGACACATTCCCATGTGCTGATCCTTAGCCATGTAAGATTATGTTGGCAGAAGCTGAAGTTACTTTTTGAATGTTATTTTCTGAACGGAGGACTGAGGGTCCTCCCGAACTGCAGCCAGTGATGGACGAGACCCTGCAGATCCAAAAATAACAACAATTGTTGCCATAAAACCCAGTTTTGAGGCACATAACACCCTGACTGTTGCCTGCACGTCACTGGACATCAGGGAGGGGCTCAGAGTAGAGCTGCTGCTCCTCCAGCCCGGAGAGGTGAGAGCAGGTTCTATCTAACTTTGCTCATTTGTGACATGTGGGATTTTTTTAAATGGTTTATTTGAAATGGTAAATGGCCTGTATTTGTATAGCACCTTCTTAGGGTTCTACAACCTCCCAAGGCACTTCACAACACAGTCATTCACCCATGCATCCACACGCTGGTGATGATAAGATATAATTCAATTCAATTCAATTCAATTCAATTCAATTCAAATTCAATTCAATTCAAAAATACTTTATTAATCCCAGAGGGAAATTGATTCAATATTGCCACAAATGCCCTGGGGCACACTGACAGAGGTGAGGCCTGCTGAGCACCACCAGCAGGCGAGGCAGGTACAGTGTCTTGCCCAAGGACACAAGGGCAACGACCACCCACTCTACCTCCTGAGCTACTGCTGTCACATATTTCCTAAAACCAAACACTGACAGAAAACAAGACGGACCTTTTTTATGCTTAGAGTGTTCATGGAGGCAATAGAGACCCACACTGCAGCACAAAAGGATGCAAAAGGGGAGTTTTGTATAATTGGTCCCCTTTCACAGTTATTTGACATACTCTAAGCTCAGTACACAATATTTTATCAGAATATTCCAAGCCACTGTTATAAAGCAGCAGCAGAGGCAATTCCAAAAAAACAAGAAAGGTCTGGAGAAGAACAACTTACACAAGAAATCAAAGGCTGGGCTGCTCTGAATTTGTAAAACACAAGGACAACCAGAAGAAGTTTCCAGAAAGCAGGTTGCAGCCTGTCTCTCTTTTCATCTAACATCTGGTAATTCTCCTAATGTATGTGATATTCTTTATAACCTAAAAAGTGAACTTACTGCAGCATGATCATTCTTTTCTCTGTGTGTGTGGTTGCCATGGTGAATCAATGTATCAAGGCCTCTATTGATAGTTTTCAACTCAAGGTGAAGATGCTCACAACTGACTGAACAAAATCAGCTGTTAAAGAGTTGAAATCTCTGTTTCCTCATCCGTAGACATCCAACTCAAAGAACAAAGATAGAAAGAGCTTTCTGAACAATCTATCTGAAAAAGCCTCAGGGGAAAGGAAATGCACATGGTTCAGGGTATTTTTATTCCAAGAGGAAGTTAGACACAGCTAAGTGACATGAGGGTGGGTCCGGAGCTAATAAAGACAAGGAAACACTAACACGGTGTGAACAAAAGGTGCTCAGTAAAAAACAGAAACACATCTAAACTTTTGAATAAACCTCCATTTGTAAAGTGAAAATACAGCTACAACAAACTCTGTAGTGATGTTTATTTATTTTTGTATTTTTTTTTTTGTGTGTGTGTGTGCTAAAGACAGGTTTATGTAAATTAAACAATTATTGTAAACTTTTGTTAAATGGAAATTTTATTTTGGTCAAAAAAACTGAACCAAAAGGATTGCTATAACTTCCATGAATGATTACAGCTGAGTTTTAAAAAGTGATGTTAAAGAGGACATGTTGACTTATTTCACAAGTTATTCTGTGGTGGATGAAAAACATGTTCATGAAGTTCTTTGCACTGAATCCATCTCGCATGAAGCAATCTCAGTTATTTTATTATTGACAGTTTCAATACCTTCCAGAATGAGCCATGTCAGGGCTCTCTCACTTTAAGAAAACAAAATGGAGCTGGCCACGCCCACCCATCTCCCACACAGGCTGCTATAAGCTGAGATGCTCATATTTGGGAGCAGAGCCACTGCTCCTCCAGCAACAGCTGTCTCTTTCACTTGAGAGGTGGTTTTATTCTGATTTCCCTGTATGTGAAATCACAAACCAGGGGCAGAGCTATGGTGGGCTATAGCTTAGCGAAGCAAGCAATTGCTTAGCAACCCCAGTTATGTTGTAACAACAATTACAATATTACTTTAATGAATGTGTACTTTTTTCACTGTGTAATAAAAATACTTTAACTTTTATATCTGATAATAATTTTAATCATATTATGAATAAGTTTCCCAGTTTGATTGTTGGAGTTGTAATTTGGTCTTTTATACAAAAAAAGCGAATTGGCACCTGCTTACTGACACTAAGCAATGATGAACCTACTGCAGAGAAAATATTCTGATGCCATCCCTGCCACCCATTGAGGTTCATGATTTTTTTTTCTCAGAAGCGTCCTCCTGCCCTGGACTTCTGATAGCTGAACTGAGCATCTCCCGTAGTCTGCGGATGACATCACTGATATTGTCAGCGGTGTAAACTGAGAAAGGACTGGGTGTGAGGGGGAGACAGAGGCGCAGCACGCAGCGGATATCTGATGCTTTTCCTCACACTTACGTTAATCCGGTAAAGGAAACAAATTGTTTAATTTAGGTACCTCGTCGGGTCCACTTTAGTCCTCTAAGGCCATTTTATTTGGTTCTGTTCATTTTATTGTTGTTGTTGTTATCTGGACCGGGGGTTCGGGTGGAAGATCCCGGAGGTGATGAGTCGTCCTGAACCGCGTCGGTGTGTCGCTGTCCGTGGTCCTGAATGAGAATGAGCCCTTGAGAGCCGGTGAGGAGAGGGGGTGTGGTCGGAGGTGTATGCTGCTTAGTCAAGGTGTGTGTGTGTGTGTGTGTGTGCATGCGCACTTGGATCGTGCTTGCTGAGAATCATCTGATCTGATCTGATCTGTGGTTTTGCACCACCTCCTGCTGCATCCCGAGCTATCTGGAGCATGAAGAACAGTCAAAAATCCTGATTTTTGAAACATGCGGTGACCCCTGACAAGCTGCTGTCTTTTGGATCTTCAGCTCTTAGCTGATAGCCTGCAGCTAGGGCGCTGAGACGAGCACGGAAGCACGCCTGGCTGAGATTAGAACCTGTCCAAGGTCCTGAAAGTTCACATGAGAGAGTGTGCAGGTCTTGGCCCAGAACGGGAGTCGAACGTCGGTAACAGCCCTTAAAATTGAAATTTAACAGAGATCCATGGAATAAGTATCTATCTATATAATCTTCTATCATAGGATTATTTGTGGCTTGAGAGATTTTATTAAAACATGTCATTTGGACGTGCACGCGGCGTGCGGCGCATATCTCATATGAGCTTTGAAATGAATTAGGCCCATCCAGATTTTTCTAGGCCCACCCATTTGCTGCGTTCTGCCTCCACCACTGTCACAAACACTGACTTTTTGAAATGGCTTGTTTTAGGCACATCACTCCTAAAACCAAACAGTGACAGAAAACAGATGGACGGGTCACATTCACGTTTGGTGGTAGAGTAGAGACAAACATGGCAGCACAAAAGGTTGAAAAATGAGTTTTGCATAATATGTCTCCTAAATGGGTTGATACCGTCTATGTCATGCTGCTTTATTTGCCCGTTGTTTTCTGGTAATGATCGCATTATGACTTTTCATATCCTGCTAAATAATGCAAGTTAACTCATCTAGTCAACCTTTAATACAATTGATTTCCTTACTCTTTTAACTTTAAGCTGTGAAAGTAAAACACTCATCTTAGCCAGTTTCCAAGTTAGTCTTATTCATGTACAGATGACCTAATAATGTGTCACTTTTTGGGTAAGTCAGCTTAGTTTAGTCTGTCAAGGTTCATTTGAAACCAGAAACAGCATGTGGTGATGGTTCTCCTGGTGAGAAAATGAAAAACTTCCTAACACATAAATCAAAGTGAGATTACTTTGTTGTAATGTGTTTAAGACTTTTTTAAACGTGCAAGTGTTGGTGGAGGAGAAGCACAATAAACACGTCTCCACATGAGGAATATTACATGACACATGCTCATTTGTCTCCCTGCAGAAACACCACTAAACAGGTTGCAGACAAGCTGCAGTACTCCTGCAGCACATCGCCCGGGACGCTGCCATCTGTTTGTGCACACAAACTTGTGTCTCAATGTTGGATGACAAACAGCTTCTGGACTCCCTTTATCTTCTTGGAGTTTCTCATATATGTAAACAAGTGAAAGTGAAAAGCGGCATTAAGCAGAAACTTTTCATTTTACTGAGCTGGTATTAAATCCAAAACATTCATTGTCACATGTTAGAGAAACGACTCAGCAGGTCTGTTTACTTGAGATTGAATTTTGCAGCTCCAGCAGTGTTCCTGTCCCCAAAAATGGATTTAATATGCTTTGATACTCTGCTCAGCTGACCTCATTATGCACATATGGGGAGTTTTTATTTAAATTCTATTATGTGTGCACAGCCAGTCATGGGTGTAAAAACCTGTAATTAAAGTGTCTTCAAGAGGTATCCAACCACTCAGAGGAAGTTTTGTGCTGATAACAAAAATTCTTCATGTTCTGTTTTTCCATTAATGTACCAATATTAGGCCCATTTATGTTCTACTTGTTCTCTTTTTATCAAATAAATCTGAAACTAAAGTTGCACAAAAATATTTTATGGTAATTACCTGCTCCCACATTTCATGCTGAAGGAATTTGGTATGAACAAAAGCCTCTTAAAATGTTTAATTTACTGTCACAATGGGTTGGAAGCAAAGTTATGGACTCTTGTCAGTGAATTCTGATCTAAGTGACTATTTATGTATAACACTACAAATGTTCTTGCTTTCAGACATTTATGGCTAAAGAAGTTCTTATTTAAGAGCAAGTCACCCCCAAGTCAACCTCCTTCTCCTGATAAATACGTGTTTAATTGTGCTTGGAGTTAACTATAAATAGTCTAAAACCATCAGTGTGGCGCCTTCTTCAGGTTAACAGTTTGCTCTACATTTGAATTGGAATCAGCCTTTGCTATTGGCTAAACAGTGATTTTTGACATTGGCCAGAATTCCTGACATGGCTGCACTGCAGCAGAGCCACGCCCCCGGCCGCCTCAGCCACTTACAAGCCATGATGAAATGGTACGCCTCAGAGCTGCTTGCCAAGCCTGTGGCTGTCAGTCACTGGCCCAGTCCCATTACTCGCACTTCCAGACTTGCACCCTTCAATTGCACAATCCTGACCAGAGGTGCAAGTGCATTGGGTGTACAGATTCCCAAGTGCTGAGGTTGCTCACGCACCTTTTGCACCCTGCAGACTTGGATGAAGGGTATTACCCACAATCTATTGTTGTGGTAAATTTGCTCATAATTGTAAATTTATTTCAAAACATTGGCTGTTTCTTTGAAAGTTGTTAATAAAGATTTCTTTTTTTTTTTTTAGTAGCACAGCAACCTGCATGCTCACTGTCTGAATTCGGAAATTATTTGCACACCTGTGTACCACGCACTCGAAGCCTTGCAGTGCACTTCCTCAAAGTGCACTTCACAAAAAACTGTAGGGCGCAGTGCGAGTATTGGGATTGAACCACTGTCAGTTATCCCCTCCTTTTGGTGCATTTTTCAAACTGGAATTGTGGGTGGAGTAAATTTCTGGTTAGGGGGTGAATTACTCTTTAACAATTTTACATGAAAAGTAGAAGCAGAATCGATGTCCTAATTTATATTTTATGAATGAACTACAAAACAAACTGCAAGGTATTGTTTCATTTTGTTATATCAATTTAACAGTTTTACAATTAAATTGACTCATTGACATTTGATTTGTTTTTTTGATTTTTCCTTATCTCATGTCCTACTGTAACATGAGTTTAATCAATTAAACTTTGCGGTACATTTTCAATTTTTTTTTTGTTTGATAATTGAAGCACAAAGTTTTGATCCTAATTATGTCACGTTGAGGAGGAGGAGGATTGACCCAAAATGCATAACATCAGAATCACTCAATTCAGGAGCAGTCGCACAAATGAAAATTCCTTTATTTTGGATGATGAGTGAGTTCCAAAGGGGCAGGAAGCCAAGCCTAAAGTCAGTAACCCAACTGACAAAAACAAAAAACTCTTTGATGAGCAAAACCTAGAGTTTCATGAGGAGGAACAGAACACTGACAACGACAATGGACGGACAAACACTGAGAGACACAAACAGGGTTATATACACAGGGGCTGGGTGATTAGGAGACGAGGAGCAGGTGCGTGGGGAATAGGGCACAGGTGAAACAAATGGACTGAGGGAAGAAGCAGAAATAAGCAGGGGAGAAAACTATATCTTAAACCTGTAAACCAAAGCTACTAAAACAACCCAAACTAAACCTAAGCACTGTAGAACAAAGGCACAGGGAATCTAAAAATAAGTAAACAAATGATCTAAGTGGGGAGCGAGAACTGAGGAGAGACTAGGAGAACATGAGGAAAACCTGGAGGGAGCTGGGACTACAAGGAGCACAGGACCTGAGGGGACACCTGGAGGGAGAACAGGAGGGGGCTGGGGACCACGGGGACACAGAACATGACAAATGAACTTTAATTAAAAAAATAATGTGTTTTTCTCACATTTTCTTTAAAACTGTGTGGGATTCATTTTATCTTCTCAATCAGCTTTAATCGTAAACAACCTGAGAACAACACCTGTGTAATTACCAGGACTGTCAAACAAAATATTATACATGACGACTTCTTAATAATGAGTGAAAAACGGTAGACATGAAGTGTAGAAAATAAGGAACTGGCTTTGCAGCAAAGAGAATATTTTTTTCCTTTGTGCTGCTTTACACCCACTAATGACTCAAAGATCACACAGACCAAAAAAGCTCTTTTTTGTCAAACATTTCAAAGAGATTCCTGAGATTCTCCTGGTTTAAGCCAGGGACATCTTGGTGCGATAATTCATCATAATTCAAAGGCCCTTATTTTGATCTTTTGGAAAATGACAGAATACAGCATCTCCTTTTTAAAAGCCCCCCCACACCCACACCCACAACCCCACCACCCCCACACACACTTTTTGAAGGCTGGATGAAAGCTGCATTAGATACTTTACATTTTATTCAGTTCATCTCTGTATTGATGAGCTGTAGGTGATTAGAGCTACTAGTGGTCTTTTCACTCAGCAGCGCTCGCTTTTACTGAAATTCTGAATCAGAATCTACACACAGTATCCGCTAACAAGGTCTGGTTTTAGGGAAACTGGAAGGATACAAGAAAGCTAAGTTCATACATGAGTGTTTTTAGTTTCTGGGTTAAACTGTAAAATATTTCAAAACATGTCAGATCACTTGCAAAGTACCCATGAAAGACTAAATGAGTGTAGCACATTGTTTAGCCAGCAGTGGCATTATTGAGGACCATACAGCTGACAAGTGCATCAACAGAGAATATGGAGGGCCAGAGATCTGGTCTGGGTTGTTAGCAGTAAGTTGGACCTATTGGTTGGACTCTGCTGCCTGTTTATTACCTTTAAAGACAATATTTCTAGATGCTGCCGTGGGGTGGAGGGTGTCGAGTTTGACGACGGGATAATCTTGTCCCGACTTCTTGCCGATGATGTGGTCCTCTACGTTCCATTAAAAAAACAATAACCTTTAAATCTTGCTGGGGACCTTCACAGCCAAGTGTAGAACATCTGGGATGAGAATCAGTACCTCCAAACCCGTGGCCGCAGTTCTCAAGTGGAAAAAGGCTGATTGCCAACTGATGGTCGGGGGAGAGGTCTTACTTCGTGTGGTGTTGAGACACACAGTTATGATAAAGAAGGAGCTAAGCTAGATAACAAAGCCATTCATTTACTGGTCAATCTTTATTCCAATCCTCACCTATGGTCATGAACTTGGGTAATGGCCTGTAGAAAAAGACTGCAAATACAGGTGGCCAAAATGGAAGCAGTTGAGGTGGATCAGGCATTTGGTCAGATTGCCACCTCATGGCTTCCCAGAGAAGGAATTACAGATACGTCCTGTTGAAAGGTGAAGATGACTGAAGTTGTTGGGGAAAGGACAAATGTAGCCTCTTTGCTAAGGCTGCCACCCTCACAACCTGACAAAAGAAAGGAAAGACACTCTCACACTCCAGTTTTCAGTCTCATCCCAGTGTTACAATATAGGTACTCAATGAGTTAACGTCTTCTGTAAGTGGGTATTGTGATTTTTAAAGGTGCATTATGTAAGAATGAAAAAATGCACCCTGTGGTCCTGGTTGAGTGCTGCGGTCCATTTTCAAAACAAACAAGAGACTTTCTCGCTCTCGGTCCGTGAATTTTATCTCAGTAATATCAGTTTTTACCCAACAATGGTTGCTACCAGTTAAGGATCAATGCCAGAAGATTCTAGACTAGTGTTCACCAACCCTGGTCTTCAGGGCCCACTGCCCTGCATGTTTTCCATGTTGCCCTTTCAAACACAAGTGTTTCCCTTCTGTCTTTCGCTATAATATCACATTTTGGGTAATTGAAAAAGTAGCTTGAGATATTTTTAGAGCTGACTATTTGTTTCTAATTCATTGTTAACATTGTTAGCTCAGCGTTAGCCTCTAGCCTTCTTTACCCATTAGAGGCTGTTGCTTCTTAGGGGTACAAGGAATAACTTCTGGGTCACTCGCTTAAGATCTTTACAAAACACAGGTGTCAAATGGTGCTCAGCAACCACGTGTGCATTAACTATGTCCCTCTGTGACCTTTTTTAAAAGAGAAAAACTTACAGCCCCCCAGCTGGCTAAGAAGGAAGTTTGCTCCAATGTAACCTTCCTTCCAGATTGAGACATTAGACTGTTTTCAACTGTAAAATCCCAGATTATTGTACCTTTAGCAAATTTTGATTTGATTTTCAACTGAACAAAAACTAAAATGCAGTTACTTTGATTTTCAAAAGTGGGGATTCCACCATAACTCGGTATCAAGGGAGTAAAAAAAAACCCCCAAAAAACAAATGTAACACTTTACAGTAAGGGTCTCTTTATTTAAAAAAAAGTATTAATAAACCATTAAATAAAGTATTAACAACTGCTTAAAGTGACAGTGAGTAGTTTCCCTGGCGATAGGGCACAGTACGTACCTAAATCACTGCAAGCAAGCCTTATTTTTGTGTTCAAATATGACACTACCAACAAATGTCCATTAGGGTCATAAATCCCTGGGAGTGTAACCTCCAGCAAAATAACAAG
>SSNQ01034660.1:287297-312000 GCA_006942095.1 Nothobranchius kuhntae
CAAATACAAGACAGGGCTTATATAGACTGGGAAGAAGAGAGGGAGATGAATTGCAGGTGTGTGGGGCAACACATTCTCACACCCTAAGCGTCGGAAACAAACGCTTGGTCAGCCACCCTCCACGTCAGACCCCAGACGCCAAAAGTGCCCTTTTTCGTTACTTATGTGCGAAAAGGGGTTTTCCCTTTTGTAACTGCAGATCCCAATGCAACGACGTGATTAGATATCCGCTGATGCGGCACAGAACCAGCTCATTTAACCGCACCTAAACCTTAAATGCGGCACCGAAGCAGCTCATTTAACCGCACCTAAACCTTAACGTTTCACTATTTATAACCTTCCCCTCTCCCTCATCCTAACCTTAACCCTCTTGCTACCTAAAACGTTACTCTCACTGTGATCAAGCGTTTGTTTCCCCTGCATTCTGACTCTGACAGAGTCTGACTGTCAATTTTCGTATCTGCCGCCCAAGGGGAACATTAGAACATACCATCTGGCGAGGGGGAGGTTACAAATACCCTCTACTTTTAACCTCCACCGAGGAAGTTGAAACCTCCCCCTCGCGTTGGCTCGGTCCAAACTCGACCAATGACGAGGCGGCTCCCGCCGTTCACTCCATAGAGCCGGCTTTTAGAGCGATCGACACATCACTAACGTGTTCGCTAACAAGATGGTTAAGGTTAGGATAGGGGTGAAGGGAAGGTTAAATAAGAGGATACGGTTAAATAAGAGGATAATGTTAAATAAGAGGATAAGGTGAGGTACAATGAGCTTGTTTGGTGCCCTGGCTGCGGACATCCCATCGCATCAGTTTTACGCTGCATTGGGATCTGCAGTCAAATAAGGGGAAAACCCCTTTTCGCACATAAGTAACGAAAAAGGGCACTTGTGGCGTCAGGGGTCTGACGTGGAGGGTGGCTGACCAAGCGTTTGTTTTGATGCGCTGGGAATGTGTTGTGTGGGGAGAGGAACCAGGTGAACACAATAACTAAATCAGGAAGGAGGAAGAAAAACACTGGTGGGAAAAAACACACTAAATAAAGAAAGGCTGTAACAAAGGAAAATGACCTAAGAGAAAAACAAAAGACCAGAAGGCATGAACCATAACTAATATTCTAAGGGGAAACTGACACTAAAGGAAAACACTACAGAAAGAGACTACAGGGGCGTAGCTAAGAGGGGGCCAAGAGAGCACAGGACCTGGGAGAGGGATGTCTGAGGAGGGAAACCTAGGGATGTCTGAGGAGGGAAACCTAGAGGACAAATGGGGAACACCAGGAGACACATGAGGAAGATGCAGACACGACACATGAGGGCGCTAGAAGACACAAAAGGAGCACCTAGAGACGAATGGAGGACAAAAGGAGACACATGAGGTGAGACGCAGACACAGACCATGACAGGCAGTTAAAATGGAAGCAATGCAGATGGTGTATAAAGTGCACAGGAAGAGGTATTAAGCCCATTTCCACTATTGGACCAACCGGGTAATTTTACAAGATCTTAAGTTTTGATGCTGTTTTAATTTAAACATTTCTAAATTCTAAATGCTGAAACATGCAATGGAAATCCCCCACAAAGCCATAATTTTGGCCACTTTGTGGTCTCACATAGTTCCTTGAAAACTGTTATTACGAGTCTGCAGAAGAAGCTAAGTTTTAAACGCAAACACGGTCACTAAAAACTGCACCTCTTTCCTCGAGTATCTTCTCTGAGATGCTTCTGCTGGAATCGGGGACCCACAATGGCATCTGTCGAGTCTACGTACCCTGATCGAAGACACCCCCCCCACCCCCACCCCCGTGGTACATCCGGAATGTGTTGAGGTCCGGGGACCCCAGAGGTACCGAAGTCCGTAGAAGAAACCGCAGTGCCGACTTTCCCGGTCTCGAGTTGTCTTCAGGTCACGACAGTTGTTATTTACGTCTTAGGAATAACTTTTAAAGAATTGAAGTTCGTTCAGCTTTGTTCTGAAGGAACCATTTGCGGTCAGCTGTAGCATGCAACAGGCTTTTGACAGCTTGTCAAAAGATGCTCTGGGTTAAAAAGGTTTTGCCCCGGATGGCCAGTCCGGAACTTCCTCAAGAACTCACAAGAACTAGAACTAGAACTGTAACTAGAACTAGAACTGGAACTAGAACTGATTCACGGTGAAGTGAGTCCTATTTTAATAATTGTCATATTTCGATTTTCTAACAAATCAGAATTTGACATGTAGAAGGGTTTTTATCAACACACCTCAGAAAACATGCCTCGCTTCAGATACAGGAGTTCTGATTGGTGGAACAGAAAGCAATGTGTCAGGATATTAGCTTAACCGTGTTCTTGAGTTGTCTTGTTACTGCATTCTGGTTAGAATGAGTCCAATACAAGTACAATTCATGTGGTATCATAATCAACACAGTCAACACCTATCTCTGTTTCTAGCTAGGGTAAGATCCATATTGTTATTTAGTTATTGTTTAGGCTTGCTTTAATAGCATATTGATTACCCCTTCGTTTCTCATTACAACCTTATTACCACGGCTTGATTTTTTTAGCAGTTTATTTAACTGCTTTATTCATTTTTTTCTGGTGTTATTAGATGGAAAAGGAGGGATTGATGAAGTGGAGAATGGAGGACAATGTGTTCTGATAACACTTATCAGCTGGCAGCTCCACACGTAACGGGGGAGGAATAGAAAAGGTCAAGAAGGTTCAGCGGGAGAAGGAATTTCTCTAAAGAAAATGGAACATTTCGCAATAACACCAGATATGAGCCAGGGATATCTCCACTGAAAAAATATAATGGAGCTGGGAGTATGCTGAACATGATGGCTTAATGTTGATTTGTATTAATCTATGGTGGAATTTGCAAAAATTCCTTCCTGTCCAAACGGTAAGCAGCTAGAACATTTTGTGGAATACCTGAAAAAGTACAAGGTTGAATTTGTTTTCTTGTTTATTGAATTTTACCCTTTAAGGTTTTATAAAATGCACTTTTAAACCACTGAGAGCCAAGGCAGGAACAATATATGATAAAAATGACCAATGGCACAGTTATCAGTGGTTAAAGTACTTGCCTTGGGACTCTGTCAGGAAGTGGAATTGTTTCCAATTGGACCCAAATGCAGGTGAGCAGGAACCTGAGGTAGACTGGCAGGCAAAAAACTGTTTAGTATGAATAATGGTAGGTAGGATGAAGAAGTGGAAAGAATACTCAAATTTGTTACTTAAATGTGAGTACCAATACTTTAATGTTTGTTGTTTTACTCAAGTGCAAGTATAAGTATTTGCCTAAATGTTTACTCAAGTAAAAGTAATAAGTATCATAAAAGGAGCTTCTGTTTTTTTTTTTTTTTTTTTAATACCGTGTCCTGTCTGGCTGTGAAGCAAACAGAATTGATGTCTGAATGCTTGTAACAAGCCTTACAGATTTACTCTCAGGTGGAGCATCAAAGCATCTGCTTTTAATGTCACGCCTGATACTTAAAACTTTATTGTTTCTGAATGCTTTGTAATTCCGACCAGACACGGAGACAGAGGTGAAAGAGAAAGGAAAAGAAAAGGTGGTAGGGGGGGTCCACAAAAATAAACAATAATGAACAAGAGTCTGCGTCTAGACCTGCAGAAAAAGACAAAAAAAGCAAAAGAACAAAAAAAGGGACACAACAACAATACAACAAGATCAAGCTATCACTGCGTCAACTTGATGAAGAAATATATAATAAACATTGCTTAACTGAAGAACCACGATAATAAATCACAGTGCATTAAGTGCCCACCATAGTCTTAAGACATGTGTTGAACGTGCCCAAGCCCATACTTTTGAGAGCACCATGTGAGCACCTGTGTGTGTACACGCGCTTGTTTATGTAAGGTTTATCTATAGGAGCGTCCAACAGAGAGTGTGAGGGACCACAGATCCGCCCCCCAAAGATGCGCAGGAGACGGGGGGAGCTCCAAGTCCCAGAGATCCAGGCACTGCCCCAGAACACAGGAACCCCAAGGAGACTGCAACCAGAAAGGCCCCCGCCCCCCTCGAGAGGCACAGAGGATCGCCCCGGGGGGTCACAACCAGCAGCCGGCAGAGTCCCGGGAGACATCAGCGGCAAGCCCACAGGCCCGCCTGCAGCCTCCCACCCCCTAGCCGGCCGAGCCCGGGACCCAGCGACCCGGGATCCAGGGGTGACCACCCCCGCCGGGGACCCAGCAAGCAGCCACTGGGATCGATCAGGCAGATGCCAAAATCTTAAACCCCCAGACCCGGTTGCCACGAACACTCAGGCAGACCAAGGCACAACCCCTCACACCAGGTTTGGCAGGGGGAGGGGGGACGGAGATCTATATCATCAAAAGAAGTTCCAGGAGAGGGGAGGAGTCAAAGGCCCCACCTGACATATACAGTCATACACAAACACAGTCACACACTCCCTCCCTCATGCTCACACATGCACATACAACCCAAGACTTACAAAAATGCACGCCGGACACCCACTCATGCTCCCCATACACACCCTATTCACTCTGGTCCCGGTACTGCTGCACATTGGGTACAACCATCACCGTTAACCAGAATATGACCCTTTCTGCTGGGGTGCTGATGAGCAGGCTCCCCCGCCCAATGCTGAGCACAGCAACCCACCACCCCAGACCCCAACCAGACGGCCAGATCTCCCTCCTAGCCTCCAGCCCCAGGAAGCCAAGCAACAACAGACCCCTAGACCCCTTAGTCTCCCTCCGCCTGCTCCAATATAGTGTTGTGGGAGCTTCTGTGTTAAGATGAGTGAAGCCTCATCTTTTTGGGTGGGAATCCACTGGGGCATGCCTCAGGTCTCTGTTCTTGGTCCCCTTCTGTTTGCAGTATATCTCCTACCCCTGGGGCTTCTCCTTCGTTGGCATGGTGTCAAATTCCTTCTTTACTCTGATGATTGCCAGATCTGTCTTCCACTCTGGCGGGGGGGCTTGTGGATCTGTCTTTCCACTGTTGGACTGTTTAAGAGATGTTAGATCCTGGATGGCTTCTAACTTTTTACTCCTGAATGACACTAAAACTGAAGTTATAATTCTCAGTCATGGTAGATTAGATGGCTCAGGCTCTGACGTAGACCTTGCCCTTTTAGCGATATTTGAAAAGAAATATGTCAGCAATCTTGGTATAAAAATTGATTCAGCCCTTAAGTTTGAAGCACAAATTAATACAGTTGTATGGTTTCAGTGTTTTTTTTATTTTTTTATCTGCTGTGCCTGTCTGGGATCAAGCCCCTTTTGTCTAGGGCACACCTGGAGACTGGTATCCATGCATTTGTCCTGTCCTGGCTGGACAACTGCAGTGCCTTGTATGCCAGTCTAAGTCAGGGTGCAGTTGCAAGGCTGCAGCTCCTCCAGAAGTCAGCTGCAAGAAAACTCATGAAAACAGGTTTTAACAGCATAGTCAGACATCATCATGTAACAACATCAAGTAACAACATCGTCGGACCACAGGCTGTAACTGAACAAGACTTTTTAAGGTACTCACCGAATTCCATAGTACCGACTGAGTACCGATTCACGTCATATGAAATAGAGCCTTGTTTCGTTACCCGTTCTTCATAACGAGAACTTGCGAGACAGCGATTTGTCAAGAAAGACAGCAGCACCGTCGCAAGAGCGTAATGTCGTCAGTCACAGTGGGCGAGCTGTAAACTGAGCAAGCAGCAGGGCTGAGAGGAAGCGCTCTAAAGTTATAGTCTACTTCACTAAATGGGATGGGTAACTGGGTGACAATGAAACCAGCGACAATGATCTAAGTGAGGCATCATCATCTTAATCTGCTGCGGTAGATAAATAAATTGTTTAACATACTGTTAGCTTAATATGTTAGCTACTGTTCAGCTAATGGTGTGTTTGCTTTCTCCTCGGAACTCCAGTTGTATGTTATTTATCATGATATTGATCAAATATGGTTATATATTGAAAAAAACAAACATTTAATTAAGAAGAGATTTAAATGATAACACTGAAAAGTATGGAAAATTGGTATCGTTAAGTATCAATATCAATCCATAAGTAATTGGTACCATATCGATTCAAATGTCAAAGGTACCCATCCCTAATCATGTGACAATGGCCGTACAACAGCTAAAGACTACATCACATGTCAAATGACAAAAACATATTTTTGGCACATTCAGAACCCCATACAAACTACTCAATTACAGTAACACGAGTAAATGCAATTCTTTACTTTCCACCTCTTTTGGGATGATACAGGAGGACGACAAGATGAGAATCTGACAAAAACAAGCAACAAAAAGTGAGTTTAAATACATGAGGGTAATCAGGAATCATGTGGGTGGGATAACAAGGAGCAGGTGATTCCAAAAAACACTTAACGATGGGAGACAGGACAACAAATCAGAGAGAAAAGGAGCAGATCCTGATACCACTAAAATACCAAGTTTGTTACAAAACAACAGTGACCAAATATATATATATATATATACATTATGTGCTAGCCAGGGGAGACCAGTTTCAGACCAGAGACTAGCTTCCAGGAGAGGAGCAGGGGCTGCTGATGCGATTTATTTCTAGTCACACTTAAGGAAACACACACACACAGGATTTTAAAAGTAAGACTCAAACTTTGCAGCTGAAACAGGAAAATGCATGAATGCAGCCAAAAAATTATTTGTCTCTTTCTTTTTTTTTTTCATGAGGAAACAACAATATCACATGGGAAAAAGCTCCAAAAAGTGGATTTTCCATGATATAGCCCCTTTAAAAGTTACCATGAACAGACAGACAAACAGCTGTGATCTCATCTGCCACTTCAGCAAACAGAACAAAGTGTTGCATGTTGCTGGAGAAACTCGCCCCGTTTCTGTGGTATTTGGTAACATTCACATTTTATCCTCAAGACCAAACTGAAGACTAGATGGGCCGGCCCACACATGAAGATCTTTTCCACCAACTGTGCTTTGTTCCACAGTCAAAAATATCATATATCTCTTGGCTGAATAAATACAGAAAACAAGGTCAGACTGATATATTTTCTGTAGATTACCACATGAACCAAGCCAGAAACCAAATTAAACTGATCTGTTTGATGCCTTCTTTTATGCAGAATGTTTGTACTATAAACAGTGCAAACATCTGATTGTTGAGACAGCAGGTCCAAATGTAAACTAATTCTGGTGAAGAAGGTTTGGCCATTTATCTATTGTAAGGCGACAATTCAGACCTTTCGAAACAGCTGTGGACGATCATGAACAGTATTGTCCCACCTGTGGTAGGTGGTGTTTTGAACAACCTCAGTTTAGAGAAAATGAGTTTCGTCAGTCACTTTATTTTCTTACTGGTGAAGGACTGAAATTAATTATTGTAGAATAATGTTTCTGTAAGTCACCAGTTACCAACATTGGTCTTGGCCTCACTATATGTTTGCTATTCTGGTCAAAAAAGGAATCAGGCTTTTACAGAACTGTCTACGACTAAATTTTAACTGTTCATAACATGCTTTTCCTTATGTGAGTCTTTTGGAATAAAAATTTGCTGTTATGATTTCATCATAAACAATTAGACCTGTAAGTGCAGACCAGGCAGAGAATCATTTTGAGTTCAATCCAAGGTTGATAAATGCAGTGGTGACAAGACAATTATTTTAAAAGTTGCTACTGAATGAAAAACAAGCTCAACATGTTGTCACATCCTGGAAGGTGCAACTTAAACATCCATCCTTTTGCTTCCTGTAAGAGGAAGTGGTTTCACTTGTCTGTTTGGAACAGAAGCTTTCAGAACTTAGATCCTGCACTAATCCCTCCCTGAGGGTAAAGAAAGGAGTTGAGGTACCTGTGCCAAAATCTGTGCACTTCTAAGAAAAAAAAAACACTCACGCTGCTGCTTTACCCGAGGAAAGCTGTGACACATTTTTATGCTCCAGAATTCAGGCTGACAGAATGCTTTCATACACATTTTGGCCTTGGATGGAATTTGTGTGTTTTTGGTGATGTGCAGCGTTTCACGCAGCATTTAGAAAGTCATCAAAAGTACAAAATTCAAAGCTGTTCAAGGGCTGCTTCAAGGACTCATTCTCTGTAAATGTCCTTTTTTAATGATCCATTGAAGGTTTAAAGGGCAAATCTCTTTGCTTTAATTTAAGAATATGCACTGAACAATCTTATCAAGTGAAGTTTGTACTCAGTTAATTTGTGTATTTTTAAATTTGCTTGCAACGTCAGTGTGCTTTACGTGATCAGTCTGCCAGTAAGATCTGACATCTCACTCACTGTTTTCAGCAAGTCAAGCAGAAAATTGGTTGGTGATAAATTTTATTTTCATCAGGAAAAGTGCAAATGGACTGGGAGTTCTTTCTGCAGAAATTATTTTCACATGTCTAATTTTCATGATGAAATAATGTTTAATGTCCTGTTGAAGTGAATGCTGTTTGTAGGAGTGTTGTTGCTCTCAAAGGTTCTCTGCAGAGTAGTGGGAGTGAACAGCCTTTCGACACGACCCTTATCTGAGGCACACACACACACACATGCATGCAAACACACACACACGCACACGCACACGCACACACACACACACACACACACACACACACACACACACACACACACACACACACACACACACACACACACACACACACACACACACACACACACACACACACACACACACACACACACACACACACACACACACACACACACACACACACACACACACACACACACACACACACACACACACACTAGAAGTTAAAGAAGTCCTGTTAGCAGCATGTAATAATCAGTAGAACGATAATTGTGTAAATCAGGGGTCGAGAACCTTTTTGGCTGAGAGAGCCATGAAAGCCAAATATTTTTAAATGTATTTTCCTGAGAGCCATATATATTTTTTAAACACTGAATACAACTAGATGCATGCAATTTTAAATAATACCAACATTTTCAGAGTACAATAAGTCTAATTATTTTTAATAACATTGATATTCTGAAGCAAACCAATAATAAATAAAATACTGCTCACCATGAATGCGACTTCTGGTGCTGCATGGTTTTGCTGATGGCTTTGTAGTCGGGTTGATAAATGGTGAGGTTAAGCTTCATGTAGGCGTTGAGGCTTCCATGCGTTAAACGTGATCGCAGGTTGGTCTTGATGTTTTTCAGATGTGAGACTGACTGCTCACATGCATACGTAGACCCAAACATGGTCATTACGGCAGTACTCACACACTGCAGTGTGTGGTATGTGAGGGAGAGCGCGTTCCAAGTTTTGACAATCAGCTGGTCTTCAGGTTGAAGTTTTTTCATTTCCGTCCACTTGTGGCTGCTGGCCGGCTCTGCTTTCTGTCGAGCAAGTCTTTCCAAACCTTCATTCAGTGATTTGAACTTAATCACCCACATGTTTGAGGCCTTCAGGTCAGCCACTTCAAGTTCAAAATCTCTGATGGAGACACCAGGGATGCACCTCAGGTTGGGTTTGTCCACTGCACACTTGTGTGGATGGGCGATGAACTTAAAAAGACGAGTGCGCTCACGAAAATCTCCAAAGCGTGCTTTGAATGACTGCAGGAAATGAGATGTGAAGCCAGCTAGCTGCTCGAGATCAAAACGCTGAGCAGGGTCACTTGCTATGCATGCATCTTTAAATTCTCTCAGTTTTTCAAAGTGCAGTAAACAACCAGTTTGAATATCCGTGATGAAGAGTTCCAGCTTGTTTTCAAATTCAAACACTGCTTGCTGAAGGCATAAGACAGTATTTCCGAAGCCCAGCATTTTCACATTGAGCTGGTTCAGGTGTTCAGTCTTTTCCACGAGATAGTAAAACTTCAGGAGCCACTCAATGTCCGCTAGCTCAGGATGCTCGACGCCTTTCATTTCCAAAAATGTCCAGATTTTGCTCAGGCAAGCCGCAAAGCCGGTGAGCACCTTCCCTCTTGACAACCAACGCACATTGCTGTGCGACAACAGGCCGGGATAGTTACTCCCGACTTCATTCAACAGGGTTTTAAATTGGCGATCATTAAAAGCTCGGACAACAATGAAGTTGACCACTCGCATGACCAGCAACATCACCTCATCAAGCTGCTCACTACTCATTTGAGCAAAAAGCGCCTCCTGATAGAATGCAATGAAAACTTAGGATGGATCTATTTTCATGTTCACGAAGAAATGCTAAAAATCCTTTGTTTTCCCCCACCATGCAAGGTGCACCATCCGTACACACTGAAACGAAGCAGATTTTTTTTCCTTAGCAAACTCAATGAAAGCTTTGATTGAATAAATCCTCCCCTCGTGTTGTCCCTTTAATTAGCAAAGCAACAAGACTTTCCTCACACGGAACGTCCCCGGCAACATAACTTGCAATCACGCTGAATTGGGATAAATGGTTTATGTCTGTTGACTCATCCAAAGCAAGGGAAAAGAATGGCACTGTATTTATTTCCTTCACTTGTGTTTCCTCCACTTGATTTGCCATCATGATGGTACAGTCGTGAACAGTTCTTGCTGACAGAGACATGTCCTTTATTCTTTTGATGATCTTGTCTTTATCCAAAAAGTCGCTAAAAAGTTCATTGGCCACATCAAGCATGAATGTTTTGGCCTACTCGCCATCTGTGAATGGCTTTCCATTCCTCACTATCGCTAAAGAACCAGCAAAGCTAGCGGAATTGAAGTCACCTTGTCGGGTCCAGAGGCTAAGTTGCTGCTGACTAGCTTGCTCTCTGCACAGTAGTTCTTGGCGGGCTTTCTTCCTGCAGTCCCCCGCTGGATATTTTGCTGCAAATGTAGCATGGCATGTGTCGAAGTGCCATTTTATATTTGACCATTTCATCGACTAAATTGTATCATTGCATATTAGACACGCCGCAGAACCTGCTCTCTCCACAAAGGCGAATTCCTCTGTCCATTCTGCCTGAAAATTTGGTACTCCTCATCTTTTTTCTTTTCGCCATCTTCTTTCTCAAAAGAGTCTGCATGAACTAGCTAACGAAAATAAGGGAAGTTTACTTCTTAACCTCACCACACCCCGTGAGGCGACCGCATTATCCAATAAAAATAGAGGACACTCCTGTAGGTTACCCAGAAGGACAGCTGAGATTGGCTGAGCCACCTCCAGCCTTAAACAGGTGCGGTAGAAAATGGATGGATGTTATAATGCACGAGAATGTTTTTATGTTTAACACTGTGGTTTATGTGAATCATCTGAGAGCCATATTCAGTCATCAAAAGAGCCACATACGGCTCGTGAGCCATAGATGTGGGTAGGAACGTAGATTTACAAGTAAATTGAGAACTTTGCCTTCTGGCTCAGCTCTCTTCACCACGACAGATTGGTACAGTGCCTGCATCACTGCAGAAGCAGCACCAATCCACCTATGGATCACGTCCATTTTCCTCTCAATCGTGAAGTAAGTAAATGTTATTTAAATAGCACTTATCACAGATGTAGAATCACAAAGTGTTTCACATCTGTAGTGAAATATAGACTGTATATTTAAACACTGTAATTAGATCTAGATATTATAATCAGAAGCGGTTGTTTTTATCATCAGGGAGTTTACTTAAACACTTTGTATTGACTGAGAGACAAGAAAAGAGAGAGTTGGGATCGTTTAAGAATCTTTAATTTCTATAATTATAAATTCTTACAATCTACCAGGACTAACTCTGTGATGGATGCATATGGATTGGAATGTTATCGTGTTGGTGTGTGTGTGTGTGTGTGTTCAGAATCTCTAGGCTGACGTAGGCGAATCTGGTTGTTCTGACTACGAACCACGAGGCTTCAGAAGCTGATGACACGAGCAGCCATTTTGCGGTGATTACGTACCGTATGGAGCTTCCCGTGTTAGATCAGGAAATGCCAGGTCCTCGGACCTTCAGATGTACTGGAGCTGGTGGAACAGCGGTCGCAGCACGACAAAGCCCGTCTGCGGATCGACCCCCGGTAGCAGCGGCAGGCGTCAGCGAGTTAGCTCTTATTTTGAGGGAACGTCGTCTTGTTGTTCAAACGACGGAAATCTCCAGCTTGACAGTTCTCAGCTTAAAGTAGGAAGGTGCAGCTGGCCAGCCTGCACTTTTCTTAGCGATGACGATGGAACTCCTTAGGAACTCAGATTGAACAGAGCTGAGGTTAAAATGGAACTGAGGTTAAAATGGCGTTGCCTTGTTTTATATCCCCTAGTTGTTTATAAATCTTAGTAAACCGGATTGGACAACTTCATTAAACAACCCAGATTCTGCCCTACCACAGACAAAAGTTCTGATTGGCTGAGAACAATGTGTCATGCGTTTCCATGTTAATGTAGATCAGTCTGTCTGGTGCAGTCCTGTTTATTCATTAAACACAAAACTCATGACATCTTTATTTCACAGATCATTCACCTGATTATTATTGATCAACATATGCTTTGATTAGCTTTATCACAAATAAAGTACTTTGATTAATTAAAAGCGTTCTTCTTCTCTTCTTCTGTCTCTTCTCCTGGAATGTAAACATTCAGAAACCAGCACCCGACCTTGGCGATTCATACACGTTGTTACTGTGTAGAGGGGCAGCTGTTAAGGGCAGACAATTAGAATATTCATAACGCTACACATAGATCAAAACAAAATAAAACAAAGTTATAAAATCATAATGATCTCAAAACAGAAATGGATTAACATCAGAAAATATAGTCATAAAATTGCAAAAGTTCATAAACAGATGAAAGATCACAAAATTCTGTTAAAAATAAAAAAATTAAAGATTTAGTTAAAAGCAGCTTTAAATAAAAGGGCCTTTAGCTGTTTTTTAAAAGTGTCCAGACTGTCAATACTACATAAAGATAAAGGAAGATCATTCCAGAGTCGGGGTGCAACAGTCTGGAAGGAGCGATCACCTTGACTTTTATATCTGGTCTTTGGAACTTGTAGAAGGTTCTGGTGGGTGGACCTGAGGGTTTGGGTTGGAGCATAAGGCTTTAACAGTTCAGTAATATAGGGAGGAGCTTGACCATGTAGAGCACTGAAAGTTATAGTCAGGATTCTAAAATAAATTCTAAAGTTCACGGGTAACCAGTACAGAGACATTAGAATAGGAGTGCTGGGTGCTCCTCTGTTTGCTCCAGTTTGGAGCCTCTCTGCAGAGTTCTGGACCAACTGAAGGTGGTCAAGAGCTTTTTTGTTAAAACATGTGAAAAATGTGTTACAGTAATCTAGATGGGAGGAGATAAAGGCATGGATAATCATTTCCAATTCATGTTTTGACACCAACCTTTGCAGTTTGGAGATATTTCTTAAGTGACAAAAACAGTTTCGGACCAATGTTTTTGAGAGGCCTTGAAGAGACATTGATTGGTCAAAAACAACACCCAAGTTCCTTAAGTTCTACTTGACGGCAGAGGATAAATGACCATGATCTCAGGGGCAATGATCAGACATTCAGTCCTTTCAGAGTTTAACTGAAGGAAATTATCTTCTAGCCAGTTGGTGATAGCTGATAGACACTTTAGTAATCCAGACAGTTTATAGAATCCTTAAAGAAGCAGTGCAGCTGAATATCATCTGCATATAGGTGATAAGAGACATTATAGAATGAATCAAGTATCTGTCCAAGAGGGTGTATGTACAGGAGAAACAACAGTTGAAACAAAACAAAGCCTTGGGGTACCCCACAGAACAGATCAGTAGAATATGACATGATTTGGTTTATACAGACACTGTAACTTCTGTTAGAAAGGTACGATCTAAACCAGTCTAGAACAGTCCCAGAGATCCCCACCGAGTCACCAAGTCTGTTGATTAGGGTGCTGTGATCAACGGTGTCGAAAGCTGCCAAAAGATCTAACGATACTAACACTGTGAATTCCTCATTGTCTGCAGCCATCATGATGTCTCTGGAAACTTTAAGCAAAGCTTTTTCTGTTGAATGCTTTTTACAAAAAACAGACTGGAATTTGTCAAAACTGTTGTGTAATTCCAGAAAACCAATCAGTTTACCTGCCACAACCTTTTCTAATATTGTAAAGATAAAGGGTTAGTTTAGAAATGGGTCTGTAATTTTTAGGCTGAGATAAGTCCAAACTTGTTTTTAAGGTACCGACCGAATCCATATGCGTCATTAAAAATCAAGTATATTTCCAGCCTTAGTAGCTTGGCCTGCCAGACTCGTCCTCTGTCTGCACAGAGAACTAGTCTGTTAGTCACAAACAGAGATGCACATGAGGGGCGGAACTAGCCAGCTCAAACATAACCAATCAGAAAAAAGGCGGAAATGCCCACTGTACCGCGCGACGCTGTAGTTCTTTTAGCTGTGGTCAAAAATGGTGTCTGGCGAGGGCGCAAACATCTTTCTTTTTAAAAGAAATACTTTTGGCACTTCTACTTGTGGTTTTAAAGACACTTTCAAGTAATTTAAAACAGAGGAAAGAACTGCAATGAACTCCGCCGCTGTCTTCGTTGTTTATGAGAAAATGAGCGTTGCTGTGCGTGATGTCTGCAACGCTGTAGTTTTGTAGCTGTAGTCAAAAATGGCGTCAGGCGACGACGCAATCATCTTTCTTTAGATGAAAGGCTTTTAGTGCTTCTACTTGTTGTGGATTTAAAGACGTGTCCAAGTAATTTAGAAGAGACGAAAGAGCTGCAGCAAACTTCGCTTCAGTCACCATGTTTATGACCTACTCAGCATTGTGGTGTGTGGCGTACGGTACTCAGAAATGATTGGCTCGGTTAGAATTCTCAGGGGGTGGGGCTTTTTGAATAGGAGAGTTCCCAGACTCATTGTTTCACGTGAGGAAGCATGGGGCTGGCTGGCCAGGCTGCAGCCTTAGACCAGTGGTTCCAGACCTTTCTTCCTTAAGGAACCCCCTTGCCTGTGTCCAAGACAAGTAAATATGCCCAAAACTAAATTCTACTCGCATACAAGCATTAAAATGTATTAACTCTCTCAGGCTCAAAAAATGTTTTGATAAAAGGACGAACAACTAAGTCCTTCAGGGGAACTTCTGAGTTAAAAAATGCTCATAAAATATGTATGTGGAGTAACCAGGTAGGTTTTAACGTTGCAAATCTGCAACGCCTGCCTCCAGAGGGTTAAGTACAAACTTTATACAGACAAATAGAGTTATAATTCACAGGGTTTTGGTTATACTATTGGGTGTTGTTGGTATTTTATAAATGTAATTTTTACCAATGTATACCTGGTAACCTCACAACTTCAGCACAGACAGAATCGTGCGGGACACCCTTGGGGTGGTTGTTCAACCATGGTTGGGACCCAATGGGTTAGAGCATAAATCAATAAGCCTTTCAACCCATTTCCTTCCTCACAATGACAGACAGGAACAAGCCCCTCATCAGTCCATTGGTTCGTCTGCTCCATCCTGCTATCACTTATAAAAAAGACACCAAGAATTCTAAACTAACGTAGAGGTAGCATTCCAGCTTTTCTAGCCGAGAACAATGGCTTCATCCTGGCTGCGGCCCATCAGTGTTTCAAGTTGTTGACATATTTCTGATTTTTATTATTACATTGATAAAACCAGAACATTTGATCAGGCCAAATTGACTAAACCAGCATCCAACAGAATAGAAAGACATCCCTTCATTTCAACAGCACCTCTCTCATTGTTTCAGAGTCTTGTTAAAGTTGTGGTGGTACAAGGCTTCCAGTTCTGCTACAGATGCCAAATAATCTGAAGGAGAGCAAAAACCTTCCCTGGTGGTAAACATTGTTGTAGCACCTCAAAGTAAAACAATGCAACGATAAAGAATGTGGAGGAGAAATGACATCAATGTCTATGTGTGCACATGGAAAGAGAGAGCATCGAGGCTCGCCCTTAGAGGAACAATGCTAACCTTAACCAACCTTGTTTTCATAGTGTTTGATCACCGGTACCAGTTATCCCTCACTGGCCCCACTCCTCTGGAAATCTGCATAGTTTATCTGAAACAGATAACACCACAAAGATGCAAAAGGGTTTTATTAGTTGTTTTTTAAAGGTCATTGTGTGAAATTGTGATGAACCAAGAGCGATAAAGCTGACATTGCAAATCCCTATAAATACATCTGCAGACTTCTAAATCCTGTTAGAGAAGAGTCTGTGATGGCTGACGTCACCGTCACCCAGGGTGGGGGGATGTTCTCTGAAAATACATTTGAGAAAATGACAGATTGGTGATAAGGTTGGAGTTTCAGCATGAAGCCCCCCCCCCCCCCCCCCCCCCCCCCCCCCCCCCCCCCCCACACACACACACACACACACACACCGACTAGACTTTAATCTTGTCTGTTCCAGTCCTTTTCTTCTCTGCTCCCAAACATACTAGCTGTAGTGATTAGCTACGGGGAAGATGAACACAGTGTGGACCGGAGCCCAACACAAGCTTCTGACGTTTTTCACTTGATTTCTATCTTCTGGCTCTTTGATCTGAGCATCCCACAATCATTTAATCTGATCGTGTCAGGCTCTAATAGATGCTGTCGACTTTTAAGTCTCTCTCTCAGGAGGACAGTTTTGAACATTTCTTCCACGGATGAACCTGAGATGTGGGTTAACCTATAAGGTAGAGTCTGGGTTTTAGAAAGCAGTCCCATCTTTTTTAGCACCCTTTAACAGTGAGGTAAAAGGAAAAATGTTGATGCACTTTTAGATTTGTACGAGCTTGAAGGTTGAGCCTGCATTTGTTGTGAAAGTTTAAACTTTCAACGCGGCTAAATGTCAGAAACTTTAAGACTAATTTAGATATGTTCAACTCTACAGACTGTTATTAACATGCAATTAATAGAGCGGAAAAGAAGGAATATATCTTGTGATCGCACCTTTTTTTGGTGATAAATGGTTACAGGGAACAGAAAACATCTCCAGGGAGCTATAAATTCACTTTTGTTTCAACTGGCTTTAGATTTAAAAAAAAGGCAGCGGTAAACTGTGAGGTGAAATCTTTGAGCTCAGCTCAACAAAAGCAGACATCTTCCATCGAGACAAGTTACATTGCTTCTTCTGTTTAATCAATTCTTTGTCAGCTTAAAATGACACCGTCGGTGTGTGCTTGGAATGTAAAACACTAAATTATTTTATTGATTTGCTTAAACAATTTACACCAGAAGTCTTCTAGGCAAGTTATGGAATCACAAAATAGCTACATCACTAAATAATTTTAATCTGGAACATTTTTATGACTTGTTAAAAGGAATTTCCATTACAGCAAACCAGCATGAACGAACTTGTGGAGAGAGAGAAGCACGAGGCTTCAAGCAGGTGATCAATACTTCCATGTCATGATTTTAATGAGGTAAGGATTTCTGAAACATGGTTTGAATTTGTGTAGAAACATGCATTTATAATTATGTGGGTTTTTATAATGGTGTATTTTACTATGGCACATGCATCAGGTTGTGTTAGATTTACAGGCAGACACGAACCACAGCACATTAAATGGATCGTTTGTATGCAGTTGGGAGTGACAGAAGCTGTTTGGTAAAAGTACTCGGTTGAACCATACTGGATCTGAGCAGATGTACATGAGGGATATTGGGACTTTGAACACAAGTAGAATTTCTTCACCTCGTTGGGATTCATGAGTGTTGTCGCCACATACTGAATCAATAAAGTTTTGAGTGTTTTGCAAGAACAGAATCTAAAGATGCTGAATATTTATTTTTTAGCATATTGTATCACAGATATATTTAGAGTTGCTTTTTCCAGAGATCTGTTGGCTTTTAAAATGTGATGTTTAGCCTTTAAATGCTCCCTCTTGGCAGTGTCATTAGGAGACATGGAGTCAATTTTCACAGTTATGCTAATTCAACTCAATTCAATTAAATTCAATTCAATAATACTTTATTAATTCCAGAGGGAAATTAGAGTTTCAGTACACACAATTCTGAGATCAGACATACATACATGCATGACAACAATTGGTGACTGTGGTCATTCGCAACACGAGTCGCGCTACCGTAATAGATCAAGGGGGTTTATATGAGGATAGAGTCGGGGGAGGGGGAAAAAAGGCACTTCAGAGTTACTCTCACCCGAGAAGGTAGCTTTGCTATGCAAAAAAACACCTCAGGCAGATATGCACACACTTCAGACATTACACAACATCAGTGTCCACTAGGTGGAGAGGTGGGGTTGGGACTCTCCTCACGTCAGTGCGTGCAGCTGCATGGAGCTGCGTTCATCACCTCCGTTTGGACAGGGGAGGGAGATAATGGGTTGGAGAGCACAGTGACTGCTAGATACGGTTCCACGTTCTTCACCTGTCACAGTCCCGCCCAGGCTTGGATAGGGAGAAAGAGTTGCCTAGCGACGGCAGCATTCCACATTTCTTCTGAAGGGGGAATTTTTACTTCAGCCTCACAGACTCAAGGGCACCAAATTCAGATTAGGATTGTTTTGGGGACAGACAGAGATAATTTCCTCTCTGCCTTAGTGTTCTGTTGGTCTTCAACCCCTCTAGACCCAATAATGGCGTAATTAATCCATCCCAATCCGTGCTGATCCGTCCACTCGCTCCTTGATGGAATCGACCTTCTGTGCCAGAGCCTGAATCTCAGCCAAAGTTCCAAGCTTACGACTCATCTCGACAATTATATGAGTTTGTGCGTTCACAGCACGATGCATTCCATACCTGAGCTCCGGGATTGAGCCAATATTCCTCGAAAGCTCATTAATTTTCCGGTAAGCCAGGCAACCGCTCATGCCAAACAGCAGGAATCCCGACACCAAAACGACGAATATCCAGACATCTTCAGAATCCTCTACAGACAGTTGAGAGAGGCATATCAGGTTCCTCTTTCTATGATATACCCAGCTAGCTCTGTCCCAGAGGGGCATCTTGGAGCCCCTTCTCCCGTTGTCATCATTGAAAAAATTTTGTCGATCACGTTGAGTGACCAGCTGACCAGATCCATTTTTTATTATTTCCAGTTTCCAGAAAAAATGCAGAAGTGCTGTGCACACAAGACAGGACAAAGAGCCTTGGGATAAGAGGGAGGGAGAGGAGAAAAAAGCGTCTGTACGCTCCAAGAGCCGGACGATACACAGTTCTACATCTCCGTGTCTCCTGATGACACACGGCCAATTGATGCACTTTTTAATTGCATTTTAGATATCGAATCCTGGATGGCAGAGATTTTTCTCCAGCTCAACCAGGACAAAACTGAAGTTTTAGTCATTGGTCCTGAGGTTCAGAGAGAGAAACTTTTACCAAAATTACAATCTCTGTCTTTTAATTCTTCTGAACAAGTGAAGAACCTGGGTGGGATTTTTGACACTGAGTTGACTTTTATCCCACACATTAAAAACATCATAAAAATATGTTTTTATCATCTAAACAACATCACCAGAGTCCGCCCCATTCTCTCTCGGGCCAATACAGAGATGCTGATGCATTTCTTTATCAGCAGTAGGATAGATTACTGCAATGTCCTGCTTTCTGGTCTTCCTAAAAAGAGCATCTCAGGCTTACAACTTCTACAAAATTCGGCAGCACGTGTCCTGATGAAGAACAGGAGGCGGGAGCACATTACACCAGTTTTAGAATCATTGCATTGGCTCCACGTATGTCCTTCCAGTATTACGGCCCTCGCCTCTGGAACGAGCTGCCGGAGGACCCACCTATTTAGGTTAGCTTTGATCTAATGATTTACTATAGTTTTATTTCTCGTTTTACATGATTATATTTTATTACTGGCTTTGCATGTTTTATATGATTATATTTTAGCACAGTTTCATTATTTAATAATAGTATTATTTTACTGTCCATGTGATTTTATTTATTATTTATTTTCATACTTTTGTCATTTATATTAGCTCTTTTATTTTCATATTTTTACTCATTTTAATCCAGTGTTTTCTCTGTGGGGGCCTCTGTCCCAGGGGCAGTGGTCGATTGTTGCTTCCTGGGCGCTCTACAGGTAGTGTTTGAGTGGAGGTGGGGGTCTATGCTCCCCCTCCTCTGAGCACCCTGATGTAGTTGCTGTGGAAAACCTGATGCTGCCAGCTCCTCTGATGGTGTTTCTTTGCCTTACCTTACTTGGCTCATCTGGACTCAGCCGAATATACATTTTTACTGATGTGAGTGTGTGTGTGTGTGTGTGTGTGTGTGTGTGTGTGTGTGTGTGTGTGTGTGTGTGTGTGTGTGTGTGTGTGTGTGTGTGTGTGTGTGTGTGTGTGTGTGTGTGTGTGTGTGTGTGTGTGTGTGTGTGTGTGTGTTTTCTTTTCTATTAACGTTTTCTAACTGTTATGGGAATTTGGGGTCATTCTAACTTTGTAAAGCACTTTGAGTCGCACTTTGCTTGAAAAGCGCTTTATAAATAAAATTTGATTGATTGATTGATTGATTGATTGATTGATTGATTGATTGATTGATTGATTGATGTCCTTTCACATCAGTGATTCGGATACCTCTCTTTATAGTCAGATTTTTAAAATAAATTCAGATTAGCTAAATCCTGCAACTCTGTGCTGTAGAAAAATGCAAGTACTGGACTGAGCCTTTTCAACAATTTCACAGTCCTGATCAGCACACTTCCTATAACTTCTTAGCCCACAGATGATATTTAACATTGATTATTCTTGAATAGTGTGTACTTACATAGTATCCATTTCATAATGAAACAAGTGTCACCGATGATGTCCCTGGTGTCGTGCCCTCCTGTCACCCCGTGTTCGTCCAGGAGCATGACAACAGAGTTACACTGAATAGGATTCTGAGCCCCACACATCTGCTGCTGCCCTACAAGCTGATTCACTTACCTCTGTGCACATGAGTGAGAAGTTTTTCACTGTGATAACAATAATCAATCCATCAGAGAACAGTTAAAGTTAAAGTCCCACTGGGTTTCGCACAGGTGTGTGAAATTTGTTCTCTGCGTTTGACCCATACCCTGGGGGAGCGGGGAGCTGCAGACACAGCTGCACTCAGGAATCATTTGGTGGTTTAACCCCTTAAATTAACTCCTTAATGCTGAGTGTCAAGCAGGGAGGCAATGGGTTCCATTTTTAAAGTCTTTGGTATGACCTGACCGTGAATTTGAACCCACAACCTCCCAGTCTCATACCCACTCATGCCACTGAGCCTTGCTTTGATATGAGCTTTATTCCAGAGAATTTTCCTAATTCAGACTGAAACAGTCAACAAAGGATGGTTTGTGTTTTGTCTTTTATCACTTTGATTTGGTTTTTATTACTGTAATCCTTTAAAGCAAATTGTATCATTTTTACTAAACATAATCCCAGGATGAGTTGACCTTTTTCTCTTTAACAGGATTAGTACGTTCCTCAAATATCTGCTCTATTCAATTCTGTACAAGTCGTCTGTCTCCTTGTTGAAGACCTAAGTTACTGTTAAATGTTGACCTAATAAAATTATTGTACAAAGCATGTATGCCACTGATGTTCTATGTAATTGTTTTCAGTTTGTACATGATCCACACACAGAAATAAATGTGCACATTACCAAATATTTGTTCTTTATACGTATGCAAAAATAAAATATCTTTAAACCAAAGACTGAAGTAACTAAAAAGATGAACTTCAGACATCCATTAAAACAGCTTGTGTGTCTGAACTAGGCTGTAAGTAAAAGTCGGGCTGCCTCTTCAGGATTGATTCACAATTCATTTTTGTGTGTTATTTCTGAAAGCAATCAATAAAATTCATCATAATCTAAATGCTACTCCTGGTTGTCCTCAGAGCCTGAAACCACATCAACCAGTTAGAAATTTACACTTTGTTTATACTTAGAGGCTCTCCAGAAAAACAAAGGACATTAATACAACCTGAATCCAGGGATTATTGTGGATGTACTATTCGGTGAGGATTACAAAAATGAAAAAATTGATTTTATCTCTAAAACAATTCATTTGTGGCAAATTGTAGTCAAATAGTGACGTAGCGACAGAGTTATGACACAGCAGCAGCTCTGATTGATTCACAAGGCATGAGAGAAGATATCCATCATAAATCAGACGTGAGTTCAGGTTGTGGGGCGACGGTGGCACACGATTTAAGTGCTCGCTCCGTAATCGGAAGGTTGCAGGTTCGAGCCTTGCTCAGTCTGTCACTGTGTTCTTGTGCAAGACACTTGACTCCCCTTGCCTGCTGGTGGTGGTCGGAGGGACCGGTGGCGCCAGTGCTCAGCAGCCTCAACTCTGTCAGTGCGCCCCAGGGCAGCTGTGGCTACATCGTAGCTCAGCCCCACCAGCGTGTGAATGTGTGAATGACTGATTGTGTTGTAAAGCACCTTGGAGAGGGTTCCAGGACTGTAGAAGGTGCTATATCCAATACAGGCCATTTACTGTTTGTGTATCACTGCAGACACTGAAGAAGGAGCTATGTAATGTGTCATCTTCTTATTGTTTCTAGAGTCAAGGTCAAAGTGAGATCAGAACAGAGAAGCTGTTGGAATGAGATGATTTTTGGTCTCCAGATTTGCGTTGCTCTGAGGTTTATCATTACAAATTTTATTTGTTTTAAGTTATTAAATTCTTATTGTACTGGGTAGAAAAGTGAACATGAAAGAGAACATAAATAATCGCAAGAGCATCTGCCTAAAAAGACACTAATTCCATTTAGCAATCTTGAGGAAAAATTTATTTCTGAACTTAAAATCAAAAGCTTCCCCTTTATGCTGCTGAATGAGTTATATCTGTCCACGCACGGCTAAGTGGATCGATACAGCTGCAGCACTAAATCATGTGGAGTGGGTCAGATTCTTCTCTGCTTTTCAAGTGCAATCATCTGTTGCATCGGCGCTTCGCTCATTTCGGGATACTGATGAAAGCAGAAACTTCTCTCATCAATATAAGTGGGACCAGGTGTTATGACAAATACCGTACTCTTTGTATCATGAGAGAAAAAACACACGAGACGTTAGACGCCGGATGAATGCTGACATTATCTCTGTAACCGCTTGTGAATTAAACCATTCTGGAACAGATGGCAATGTTAGATTGTAAAGGGACTTTTGCATTTCAGTACATCCATACATGAAACGTTCCATTTAACAAGTTCAAAAACTTCAGAAACAGTTTTTCCCTGAGAAAGAGACAGACCCACAAAGTCAGCTTTTGTGAACGGTTTTATCTTTTTGTGCAGGCTATTCATTTTTCAGTAAAATATTTATTTGCTTGTGTGTTTGTTTGACGCCACAGTTTAACTGAATCAGAATCAGAATCAGAATCAGTTTATTGCCATTGTCAGTGAACAAACAATTCACAAACTAGGAACTTGCTTTGGTACTAATGTGCTACATATAACATGAATACCGTAAATCCTCTAATACAGGCCCGGGCCTGTATTTGACTCAAGCTCATCAAGCTCCAGGCCTTTATTGGAAGGAGGGCCAGTATTAGAGGCAGGCCTCTATTTCTATTTGAGCAAAATGAACTAATGGTTCGCTGGAGTTTTTGACAATTAAAATTGCGCCCAAATTTTCAAAGTTAAACACATTTCTTTTAACAACGGTAGTTTCTGCTTCAGCCCTCTCCCCCCACCCCCTGCTTCAGCCCTCTCCCCCCTCCCCCTGCGCAGCGGCCGCAAACTCACTGATGCGCCTGCAGCCTCTCGGAGTTCCTGCTGCTCTAAACATTAAAATAATTATTTCATTTTCTGTTCCTCACTTCTGATTACCTTCAATGGTGTCTGTTTGTTGCAACCAACAGGTACAAAAACTAACTTGTTTTTATTTGACTATTTTTCTGTCCTGTCTGTTTATTATCTTCCTGCATCTCCTCTCAATCCTAAAGAAAAACTGCTACCTGGGTTCATATATATTCACCTCATGAGTTACCTTTGTGCAAGACACTTGACTCCCCTTGCCTGCTGGTGGTGGTCAGAGGGGGCAGTTCCTAGGGAGTGGCAGACCGGGGTGGTGGTCCCCATCTTTAAGAAGGGTGACCTGAGGGTGTGTTCCAACTATAGGGGGATCACACTCCTCAGCCTCCCTGGAAAGGTCTACTCCAAGGTACTGGAGAGGAGGGTCCGATCGATAGTTGAATCTCAGATAGAGGAGGAGCAATGTGGTTTTCGTCCTGGCCGTGGAACTGTGGACCAGCTCTATACCCTTGCAAGGGTGATGGAGGGGGCATGGGAGTTTGCCCAACCAATCCACATGTGTTTTGTGGATTTGGAGAAGGCTTATGACCGTGTCCCCAGGGGCACCCTGTGGGGGACGCTCCAGGAGTATGGGGTGGGTGGCTTTCTGTTAAGGGCCATTCAGTCCCTTTACCAGAGGAGCGTGAGTTTGGTCCGCATAGCCGGTAGTAAGTCGGACCTGTTCCCAGTGAGGGTTGGACTCCGCCAGGGCTGCCCTTTGTCACCGGTTCTGTTCATCACTTTTATGGACAGAATTTCTAGACGCAGCCGTGGTGTGGAGTGTGTCGAGTTTGGTGGCAGGAGAATCTCGTCTCTGCTTTTTGCGGATGATGTGGTCCTGCTAGCTTCATCCAGCTCTGACCTTCAGCTCTTGCTGGGTAGGTTCGCGGCCGAGTGTGAAGCGGCTGGGATGAGGATCAGCACCTCCAAATCTGAGACCATGGTTCTCGACCGGGAAAGGGTGGCTTGCCAACTCCGGGTCGGGGGAGAGGTCCTACCTCAAGTGGAGGAGTTTAAGTATCTCGGGGTCTTGTTCACGAGTGAGGGTAGGAGGGATCGGGAGATCGACAGGCGGATTGGTTCGGCGTCTGCAGTGATGCGGACGCTGAGCCGATCTGTCGTGGGGAAGAGGGAGCTGAGCCAGAA